>JAEAOA010001664.1:155000-210000 GCA_016746295.1 Potamilus streckersoni | reverse complement strand
GAAAAGATATCTCTATATTATTTTGCTACAGTGGCCAATTCCATTATAGAAAGGTATAGAAAGGACATAGCTTTCTTCTGTAATTAGACGATATCATAGACACTCACTGATACAGGAGCGTTAACAAATACGATTAATAATTCACAAAATAATGGGTTGAAAAGGAGTCTCTCTACCGTGCAAGTAAGACAGAAATCCATCATGAAAAGTATTCGTCATAAACAAAGAAAATAAATTACTGTAGAAGATTTATCAAATATATTTTATTCACAGGGGTGTAAACTAAATCGATAAGAGTACAAACGAACTAGCTAGTACGCCATTTTAATAATTTACTGCAGCTAGACCAAAATAACACAGTTTCTGATACTCACAATAGATTTTTTAAAAAAAAATATTTATATATTGCTGCAAATTCTGGAAGGACAACATTTCTACTTGGACTGATTTAATGGAATATAAAACCTTGATTCTTTTATTATTATTTGTCTGAAATATATGTACAATATGATAAAGAACAGGAAATGTTTGTTATTCAGACAGATCAATGTAGTTTTAATAGATCTTGTTAACACGTTAGGTAACTGCTTATAATTTCTTATTAGTGTATACTTGAAACTAAGATTTTGTTCTGAGAGACGATTGTGCGAACTTCAAAGATGTAAAAAGTTAACGCAGCTAACCTAGTGGTAGACATTGTGGAATAACTGTGTGAGTGGTAGTGAATTAATATAACTCTGTCATAAACGATCTTCGTGAAATGTTATATATTTGCAAGGATTAATATCATTTTTCATATATTTAGATATCAATATTGTAACTGTTCTTCCCCGTTTCTGCATTAATATAGCCCGAGATAGTTGCCGCAAAAATAATAAAAAGGAGTTCAGACGTAGTAATCTCCAATCTCTCTACAATGATAGTAGGAAAATTGCATTTAAAGTTCAATGACGATGACGTTAAAATTCCAAGTTCTATTAAGCGAGAATAAAAACGCAAGAATTGAATTACGATTTGACTGTATTTTCGATACACAAATGTGTTCGAATTCATTCTCCGCTTCATATCCAAACTTCCAAACATTTCGACTTGCCGAAATTTACAATGACTCGGTAAAAACAAAACTTCAGTTTTAAAGACAACCTGGACAATTTTCATGCATATAGTTATGCATATCTTCACCATTCCACGTGACCTGAGAAATAAATGGTGTGCTATGTTTGGTCCTTTTTGACTGGTAAGTTAATTTTATTGCCCAACAGAATCTACAAATTTAACAAAATTCCTCGCATGACTAAATACAGATCTAATCCCTATTGAAAGAAATGTCTGTGTTGTTATGTTGTTCTTGCTATAAACACAATCGTACAATAGGTACAGTACATGTTGTTACCATGTTAGAAAGAGAATTGCACAGGCACAGATCATACACAACTGAAATAAAATATCCGGGTTGTTATATGGTTGAGAACATAATAGCACAGTTTATCGGTGCAAATTTAAATTCATTCTTCACGTGTTTAATGAATGAGACTATATTTGCTGCTGTTGTTTTAGTTTTTGATATAGGACGAAGGAAGAAAACTGGACTATAGCAAAAACAGAAACCTTCAAAAACATTTCTTAAAATATTAATAGAAAATGAAATGGCTCAGAATTTTATTTATTACGGATCCTTCCAAAAATTCATATAATTAACTAATACAGCTTTACAATATTCCTTCAGTTTCATGATAGCTATAACTAACAGAGCGGAGTTCCATATAGTGCTCTAATTGTCACGATGAAATTTTATGACACTCGATAAATACCTGTCGAAATTTTGAAAGTCTACTGCAAACTCATCAAAACAATAAAATGCCCTAATCATGTATACAGTATGAAGTTATACGGTCCACATAACGAGTGTGAGATCGTCGTATCCGCATAACTGGTGTGAGATCGTTGTATCCGCATACCAGGTGTGGAGTTACCCTATACCATTTCAGTAGAACATAAAGCAAAGAGTGAAACATTCATTCCATTGTCCTGAATAATCCTGTATGGAGGGAGCTTCGCTCCCAATTAGTGGAAGAATAGGGTGCATCACTGAAACGGCAAACAATCCATAAACTGGAAGGTAAATTGGGCCAAACAAAACTTTGCATACCCCGCCATCATCTGTTGATTAATTACGCAGAATTCCATGGTCAAACACCCTCTAGTGAGTTGAGATACAACTGAACCTTGCAAGTTTAGAGCATTGTGGTGCATGTATAAATCTGCATGTTATGCATGAAATGTACATGTTACGTATGAAATATACATGTTACGTATGAAATATACATGTTATGTATAAAATATACATGTTACGTATGAAATATACATGTTATGTATGAAATATACATGTTACGTATGAAATATACATGTTATGTATGAAATATACATGTTATGTATGAAATATACATGTTATGTATGAAATGTACATGTTACGTATGAAATATACATGTTATGTATGAAATGTACATGTTACGTATGAAATATACATGTTATGAATGAAATATACATGTTACGTATGAAATATACATGTTACGTATGAAATATACATGTTACGTATGAAATATACATGTTATGTATGAAATATACATGTTACGTATGAAATATATATGTTACGTATGAAATGTACATGTTATGTATGAAATATACATGTTACGTATGAAATATACATGTTATGTATGAAATATACATGTTACGTATGAAATATACATGTTATGTATGAAACATACATGTTATGTATGAAATATACATGTTATGTATGAAATATACATGTTATGTATGAAATATACATGTTATGTATGAGATATACATGTTGGATATGCTTACACAAATATGCCTAGTTTAAACATTTAAATCTTTTAATGTTTAGAATAACTGGATTAATAATGATCAAATAATTATAGTAAATAAAGATAATAAGGTATTTTAATGGCATATGAATGTAACTCAGAAACAGCAGTATGTGATATTACATTCCACTGAAATGATGTAAGTGGAGAAAAATTTGGAACTATGGGAGGCAACGAAATACTTTGCCAAACTCGAATGGTAGAAAGGAATGGAAGTAATTATTATATACAACTACTGGTGAAATGCATAAACTGTCATCAAGGGGACACTATCCTGATATTGACCACCGTCCGCAAAAGAGAACCGAGCAGTAAAGTAGGCAGCTCTAATCACTGCTGATAGATTGCACAATAAGTCATTCAAATAAGTTAGTAAAGCAGGACATGTTATAATGTGTTAAGTTCATATAACCTAATCATACACAACCATTAATGCTGCCCGCGAAATAAACAAAGAGGCCCCCACCACTCGTACTGTATTGGCATGAAAATAAATGAAATATAAGTTAGGACACACCAGTGAGCAATAGTCTCGTACACCTTTTATTAATTTTATATATCTGTTCACATCAATATTTTTATATTTTTTATATCATTAAAGCTGTAAAAAAAACCAATTGTTTTACCTTTCTAAAAAATAAGAGACATCTGTCGCATTTATGTCATTTTTCGTTTTATACATGCCAGGTCTTTATAGTGTTAGCATGTGCTTAAGTGTTTGTCAGATCAGGTATCGCCTGCTACCATATGTACCAACAGACTGTACTACCTGAGGCCGTTGACCCAGAGTGGACAGTTACACCATGTTTCTTCTGGTAAGTCATTTCTGGTCTATTTGCAGCAGAGCAGATATGCCAGAGCTGAGTGGACAGCTCAGGGTATTAGCTCAGGTGCAGTAGAAACTAATGGCTATCCGCTGCATCCGGACCTGTCTCAAGACGCCTTGTCGTACCATTGGATTCAGAAAGGTCTGCAAGAAAGAGTGCGCGAACAACTTTATCTTACTTAAATCAAACGCAAATCATGACACTACTCCCGGTCCCCAACAGATGTTTCCTTCAAACAACAGGTGCGGATACACTAGTGGGCTGTGGTTGCTTTTCACTTTTCCTACCGAAGAAATGCATTGAACACGACCTTCGTATCACAAACACAATCTTCTGCCTGTCAAACCGAACAAAGCTTCTTGGATGCGCGCGCGCACACACTACAAACACTGGTATCTTACTGAGTAAAAGAGATAGGCAGGATGTTCGAATGATAAGGGTCATGCGAAGTGCATACGTAGTCTTCTGAATGAGAAACATTGGGTAAAGAAGGCCCTGCTTAGAATACAGAACTCCATCATCTAAGATGGCGGCCTTGAGTAATATCCAGAGTATTGTCTAATTGAAGTCAGGGCTAATCAAGAAGGCAGATGAAGTTCATTCTTACTCAGGCAGGAATGACACAAATAACTTCAATGATGCCTTGGAAATCATCTAAAGGACACAATTGTCCTTAACACTTCCAATTAGTGATAACAGTTCCATGCAGCTCAATGGCAAATAAACAATACTTCAAAAATGTGCAGACTGCTCCATGCGCATCCTCAATCAACAGTAAGGAGGTAATAAAGCGACTGCTCTATGCGGAAATCGGCATGACACTTACTGATCTTCCAATGCTAACTAAAACTGAAAGCAATCGACCTGCTGTTAAATGGTAAAAGCACCAGGAGCAGATGCAATACCAGGAGAAGTTTACAACGTCGGAGTTCCTACATGGCGCATAAACTGAATTAACTCTTCCAGTAAGCTGATCTCTGGAACTATACCCCAGGAGGTACACGGATGAATTCATCATCCAATAATGCATGCGGAAATGTAATAGCCAGCAAAATACTTGCCATAATTATGCTGTATCATCTTGTACATCGCATAAATCAGTGTCTCCTGCTCATTGTGGCTTCAGGAAATGACGAAGGACCATACGCATGGTGTTTGCAACTTGTCAACTCCATTGGAAATGCTACAAATAGAACTCCAGTCTGTACACGATATTCATCAATCTGACACAATCCTTTGACATAGTTAGGCATGGTTGCCGAGAAAACTTAAGATGGTTCAGCAGTTCCATAATGACATTCTCCCTCGTGTCGTGGACAATACGTACAGTCATCTGAAATATTCCCAGTCACCAATGGGGTTAAGTAGGACTGTGTGCTGACCACAACCCTTTTCAGTATGATATTCTCTGCCATGCTTACTGAAGTCTTCCATGATCATGTCACTGGGATTGATTGATGTCCAGCTGTTCAGTCTGAGGACACTACAGGCAAAGACAAGGTTACAGGAAGTGGTGTCCTATTTGCTGAGGACATATATCCGAATCCGAATCTGAGTCTAACATGCAACTCGTTACGAAACATTTCTCTTCAGATTGTGACAAGTTCGGTCCAGCAATCAACATCAAGAGGATAGAGGTGATTCACCAACCTGCACCAGAAAGCTTTACGTGGAACCTACAATCACAGTATATGTCAAAAACCCATGTAGCCGAGGTCACATATCGCTCGTGAGATAGCCATGTGCATTCAACATCAACAATGAAACCAAGGCTATAATTGATATAGCGAATACTGCTTTTGGCAGACAGCGTGCAAATGATTTAGAGAACAGCTGGTGTAGGGTTTAAAGGCCATTTTTTTTAGCACAAAATAGGTTAAACATGGGGCCAGTATAAATGATGGAAGAACCCAGGAAAGCCCCAGAAAGAACCATAGACCCATGACAAGTTACAAGCAAGATTTCACACATGCCCACATTGGCTGAAACCGAGACTCGAATACATGCAGAGGTGAGATGGCAGTGATCCGTACTTGTGAGCGCTGTATACCACTCGGCCACTCAGAGTCCCTGTTTGATAAAAGATTGTTCATTCAACAACCGAAACTTAAATTCTGCAAAGCCATTGTGTTGTTAGCCCTGCTATTTGCTTGCGAAACCTGAACGATGTACGGACGTCATGCGAAAAAAATGAATCATCTTCATATGGGTTTCCTGAGGAAACTGATGAGGATAGTATGGCACGACTGGGTCAAGAGACTGGGTTCTCACACGGGCAGGCATTCCAAGTATCCACACTCTGCTGAAATCACAGCTGGTGTGAGCAGGCCATGTCACCAGGATGTCAGACGAGCTACTAAGATTTTCTGAGGAGAATTAAAACAAGGAAAGTAATCTCAGGTGGGTCAGAGTAAACGCATCTACGAGTCCCTCAAATGATCCCAGAAATACTTAAACATTAATCCAGAATCTTGAGAAGATCGCATACATGATTGCTCAGAGCTACAATTTTTGAACGATGAGAAATGCACAGGTAGTGAAGATGTGAAAGAAGCTGAGAACCTAACATTGCAGTAAATATATATATATATATATATATATATATATATATATATATATATTAACAGAACCCTTCCTGTCGTTTGACATTATCTTTAAAACTCTTCATGCAATAATGTCAGATAAAATATGGACGTATTGTGCCACTTTATTGCGATTTCATTATTTTAAAAGGAAATACTGTCATCGGTAATGATTTTGTAAGGGAAACTGACTAAAGCTTAAATCTCTTTGATATTCAAGAAACAAAATAAATTGATATATAATAAACTTTGGGAAAAACTCCAACATTAAGACAAATATGTAATTTGCAATAATATAACATGAACACTTAATAGACTTTCTTGGGTCACGACCCATAATATCTTCTATTCACTATGACCCTACTTTCTTGTATTTGCTATAACCTTACTTTCTTGTATTCACTATAACCCTACTTTCTTGTATTCATAATAACCTTACTTTCTTGCATTCACTATAACCTTACTTTCTTGTATTCACTATAACCCTACTTTCTTGTATTTACTATATACTTTCTTGTATTTCTATAGCAATTTCTCTCTACCCATTTGTCTGGTTCCTTTATTCTTGTATTCACTATAACCCTACACTTTCCTATTCACGAACAGAAAGAAAAATATGATTGTTTTGGCCTTATATTCCTCCAATGATATACGTTTGGTTTGAATACGCTTGCGATTCTTTCTTAATCTTTTAGATTTATTAATCTAAAGTATGATTTGTTATCTGAATTGCATACATGATTAATATTCAGATTTCTGTACGTTTTAACTTTTTCATAAACTTAAACACGTACTTTTTAAGAAATTTAAAAACCGAAATCGGTTCTGAGCTACGAAGAAAATTAAAAGCCATACTGCTAAATGTTTTTCTTTTTTCTTCCACCAGGTAAATTTTGAATATGTTATGGACACAAACTTTCCCTTTCTATAGTAATTTTTTTCTACCCATTGGTCTGGTTCTATCATTTGCAAATTTTTCTTATGTACCTGTATTGGTCTGCAGTTGAGCAAGGACTAAATCTTTACAACCATAACCCTACATAGAATGAAAAAAAAAATGACAGTTTATTTTGTACAGTACTGTAAGTCAACAAGCAATAAACAAACCATGAAAAGTATATGTGTATGCATGTATGTATGTATGTATGTATGTATGTATGTATGTATGTATGTATGTATGTATGTATGTATGTATGTATGTATGTATGTATGTATGTATGTATGTATGTATGTATGTATGTATGTATATATGTATGTATGTATGTATGTGTGTGTGTATGTATGTATGTATGTATGTATGTATGTATGTATGTATGTATGTATGTATGTATGTATGTATGTATGTATGTATGTATGTATGTATGTATGTATTATTATTATTATTATTATTATTATTATCATATTATTATTATATATTATAATAATTATATATTATTATTATATAATATAATTATATATACACACACCTATATATATATATATATATATATATATATATATATATATATATATATATATATATATATATATATTATATCGATCGATCTTTGCATGAAGATTTGTTATTGTTGTGGTGCTTAATACCATTTTTTAGCACACGATAGGCTATTCATGGCGGCCAGTATTAATGGTGGAGGAAGAAATCGGGAAATTCCCGGAAAGAACCACCGACCCACGTGCATGTTGAGAGGTAGGTATCTAGAATGATAGCGTCGTATCACTTCTATTGAAAACTTGCTTTTATAGTTTTTCTAGGTTAGATGTATGTATCTAGAAAAGAATGTTCTTGGTGTGGTATAATCTGGTACATGGATATGTGTGTTTATATATGTATGCGTCAGTGGTAAAGACTACCATGTCATGTACAATTCTAAAACATATATTTCTTCTATCAACGTTATTTGAAAAATGGGAATTTTAAATTTTCCAGTCCACATAGCGATATGCATTTCTTGAACAAATACGAGAGCGCATGGGATGTATAAGTTGAAAGTACACCCCCAAACATACTCCTTCCTCACACACAGTAACAAATAGAAGTCCAACTTGTATGGTTGATATCTAACGAGACTTCCTTTTGTTAGCTTTTATATAAAGAAAAACGTAAACATTTGTTTGAAATGACTAATTTATTTAAGGACACAATATTTTTGGAAGGGTTCAATATTTTGTAACATAGGCTCAATCAAACTGTTAAGCAATCCGCTTTGGATCTTACTGTCCTTCGTGTGTTATAATTTCAGTGAATATAATGAAATATCAGACCAACTGCTGTATTTCGAATTAATTTGGTGGTCTTTAAAATTATGCACAATGACGTACTATCATGAATATAGCACTGCTTTGTCAACCAGAAACAAAAATTAATTTTTCAAATGACTCGATTTTTCTCAAACGTATTTCAGGAAATAGATTAATTAAAATAATTACTTTGACTCAATTATTTAAAATAAATTACTTACAACTGTATTATGTCTGACAGATTGTATCAAATACTTTCATTGGGTAGAAGATACCTATTATAAATTAAACGGTGTTTTGTTTACAATCGACTCTTAACAGATAAACAAAAATGTGAATAGAAGAAAATAAAAGAAGGTGGCATAAACATGATTGGGTTCCAAATCATATACATTGATAGATTAATACAAGTTTAAATATTCCATGCTGACTTTATACAAGTTAAAATATGCATAAAAGCGGTAAATAATTATTGCACGTGTAGCATAATTATTAAAAGTGTAGCAAAACATTTTGATTAAATGATATAGCGCACTCATTGTCACATGGAACATTTGAAACCCCTTACCGTGATTGACCTTTGCTGAATGAACAATGCAGCACGAATTCGTCCGAATGAATTTTAAACGTAGATATAATCCACGTTGATATGTAGGACAAGGTTTTTCTTCACACAAAAAAGACATTCGTTGCTATGGCGGACCTGTTCAAAACTTTAAAAGCACATTCATATAAACAAGAAGTGCTCATAATAAACGTTTCCTGCCGTTCTGAGCAATAATTGAAGTTGTTGATTGCATTGTTCCCGAATGCTCGGGCAGCCTTTTGTCCGGGTGACTGTGAGACCAGAAATGTGACGCATTCTCAATAGTGTGTTGGGGAGGGGATAAATGAAATGAAAACTGTAAGGGGCGGCAGACAAAAAAATCACAGCTACACCGAAAACAAATTCCTTATACCTGTTACAAAATGTGCGCATAAGACTGAATCATAAATTTGCCTGTCTCAGTAGATTAAGTGGTGTTGAATATTTATAGGCACTAAATAAAAAATGGAAGCTTTCTAAAGCAAGCTAACGTCGGGGGATTATCATGCTCTGTCCACTTAAATAGTGGTTAGATAACAACTATCACACACGGCAATTTTATATTTCGAAAGTCATATATTTGGATAATGATCATAGTTTTTATGAAATCAGACTCAAGATACCGAACTAGAACATGCACAGCTTTTATCTTAAATCAGCAGCAGTTCATGAAATCATTCAGATAAAATCGTTGACTGATATGATAAGCAAAACTCCACAGGCACCAGGGTGTGAGAACCTAATTAATTTGCCCACTAACATTCTCATTTATTGCAGCATAGTTGAACTTACCATGGCTCTGCAAGTCCGTTGCCATATTAAATATATTTTAAATATATATGTTCGTTTTGTCTTATATTTTGCTGATATTAAATGGCATTACATAAAAATTGACTTTTATCCCTCAATATATAGAAAACAGATGAAACATTAGTTTCACATGAAACAACACATTCTAGTTGATCCGACAACATGGAAAAATGTACGACATCTGAAAAGGGATCGAGATGGGCAATGTTAAAATGTTTTTAAAACGGTTGATTTTTAACATGTTTTGAGAGTTCTTAAATGTACTTATGCCAGTATGGATATTGGAAAAGAAGACGTTATCATGTTTCTTAAGGTAACCAAGCAGAAGTTACCAGAAGGATAAAGAGTGACACAGATATTTAAAGAAAAGCGTTTTAATATTGCTACCGATACTAACGTGATCGTAGCCAAATTGCTCCTCTGTTTATAACAAATGAAAATCTGATTATCACGCAGATTAAATTAAAAGGGTCAAATCAATTGCGATACCTATTTGTTTGAAAGACAAATAAGCAGCTGCGGATTTGATAAGAATTATTAGTTTAAAGAAAAAACATATCATTGCTATAATAGGTTACAATGGGATTTTGATACGATTTCCAACAACTTAAATTAGAAACTGTTGAAGATATAAAAGTTGATTTAGTAGAATTTAGCCCGAAACTATATAAGCCCATTTGGATTTGATGAAAGTATTATTCCTAGATGGCACCGAAAATCCACATATTTAAGTTCGATACTTTAATATTTGTTATTTTATTCTTCGTGAAAATCTGTTTTATTATTGATTAATATTTTCTTGGACCAATTATTCTGTTTTATTAGGTCATTATTCATGGCAAGCAGTACTTCAGCCAAATAAGGGGATGAATAATGCAGAGATGAGTCATCCACAAAAGAAGAGTGAGAGAGTTTTTAACCATTGGCAATATCGGTTACATAGATTAAAAACAAGAGTGGCCCAAGCGCAGATCCTTGCGGCACACCAGCATTACACGTTAATAATGATTCTGCAAAACCATCGCTTGTTTTCTGTTACTTAAATAACTTCGAACCATTTTATCAGTTTTCCTCAAACTCCATATTCCTTCAGTTTAAGTAATAATCATACGTGCCAGACCCAGTCAAAAGCTTTTGATAGATTACAAAATACAATACAAGAATTTTTGGGATTGTTCTAATAAACTACAAATACTGTGATACATTTCAAAAAGGTGAAGGACAGTGGAGTGAACAATTCTGATGGATTCTTATAAAAAGACAGTTTATATAAATGCAATTATATACTTGTTTAATACACACACACACACACACACACACATACATATATATATATATATATATATATATATATATATATATATATATATATATATATATATATATATATCAGACTGTGCTATCCCTGGATTCTGTAGTAGAATCTTGATAATAGTGGGCATAAATAATAGTTTAATACAAACAATACTATCATACAGGTAAGAGAGAAATTCTTACTCTATGGAGTTTCGAACCCAGGTCCGCGAGTAAATGGCACCCATCGCCTTGCCTGCACGCACCAACCCATACACCGTCACGACTAAGCACGCATACCTATTATCAAGATTCTACTACATAATCCAGGGATAGCACAGTCTGTTCTGTCTGGCATATATTTGTAATTAATTGTAATACAAAAATGCTATATACCTTGATTTCTTTCATAGGAATCTGGAACTACTCTGTGTATATATGAGAATTAATTACTGGGTCGTCATGTGAGTGTGTCTGTTACGTACGAGCTTATATAACAACGATTCAGTGCAATAACATTTTGGTGATGCATACTTAGTCGTGACGGTATATGGGTTGGTACGTGTAGGCAAGGCGATGGGTGCCATTTACTCGCGGACCTGGGTTCAAAACTCCGTAGAGTACGAATTTAATTTTTTAACCTGTATGATAGTATTGTTTGTATTAATATATATATATATATATATATATATATATATATATATATATATATATATATATATATATAAGATTTCTCGACATAGCTAAATAGAGAGATGGCAATCTCGTGTGGATCATTTGTTTTCCTTAAATGATCGATTAAAAAGTGTTGCTGATGTTTCTGCTATTGGTTTAAAAACAACTTTAAGCATTCTATGACTTACACCATCAGGCCCAGTGGCTCTATTGACAGAAATGGAATTAATAATATTTTAATTTATTTTTCAGTAATAGTTATTTCGTTTAGGGCATTAGATCACCTTTTCTGAAATGTAGGGACAAGAACATTACTCTCGTCAATATTTCAAATTGAAGTAAACTAATCATTTAATAGTTAGCTTTTTCTTGATCATTAATGCAAATCGAAGCATTATTCCTTGTATCCATAAGTGGTGGAATAGAATCTGAAGGATTGAATCATTTGAAAAGGATTTTGTAATTTTCCAAATTGTTTTAGGGCCATTTCTTTCAGATTCTGAAAGATGCGCATTAATATTATCCATATATTGCTTTTTCAGTACACCTTATCCTATTATTCACTTTATTCCTGATTTGTTTGAATTTGTTCCAGTCGATGTCAGATTTGCCTTCTCTATCCCTTTTAATTATCATTTTTCTTAATTGGCAGCCAAACCAATTTATCAGATTTGCGAATTGTTACAGTTTTACAAGGAATACACAAAGATGAAAATTATGGTAAGTTATTTGTGAATATATCAGTTATGACATCAATATCGCTTGGTGTTGGCACTAGATCTGTCCAGTTAATTCCTGCTATCTGAGCATTTAATTTTTTACAATCTGCTTTGCTGTAATGTCCAGCTCTGTGCATGTAGGCCGCTTGGTTAACGGTGATTGCTATACTAGAACCATCATGATCGCTACATTTTCTATCAACGTTTAAATTTTATGTGTGAATTATAGTTATACCATTACTAACAAAGATTGAATCAAGCAAGGTTTTGGTAGTAGAAGTAACTCGTGTTGGTTTTGTTATTGCATTTCGTAGACTATATCTTGCCATTAAATGAACTTAATTTGCAGAAAAAAATGATACAAGTACAGTGTTATAATCACCCACAATAACAATATGTTTATAATTGTCACTAACAATATCAACTGAAGTTTGGAAACTTATCTAGAAATTGATTGGATAGTAGTTTGATCTGTATCCTACCCCTAACGCAAATTTATAGGAGGGTCATGTAATCTAAATCCACATTAGTTCAATGTCTTGACAGCCAAAGTTCAAATCGTTCAGACGTTTGCAAATCAGCTTATCAGAAACCCATAATATGACAATTTCTATCTTTTCTAACAGGTTCTTTAAAACCATCGAGTTTTAAGCAATTGACGTGGATGTTAGAGTTTAAATATGTTTGGATGTTCTTAATATTTAAATAAAGTAAAGAAATTTCATTAACTTTAATAGGTCCCGGGTTTGCTTCAATGTCCCCTCAAAGAGCTAATAAGAGTGAAGTCAATAAAATGAATGGAATATTCTTGATTAGTGGCAATACAGCTATTGCATTTAATTGCTTGTAAAACATGCTTTCAGACTTATTGATTTTTATGGCTTTACATAAACATATTGAACAATTGTTGAATACCCCGATGGAGATTCCATACTGCATTATCCATTATTATTGGGGATTTTATTATGTGGTAATTGTTCTCTAAGGTGGTATTTTCTGTGAAGACAAGATATGGTAGAATTATATCTAATACTCTTATTGTACAACACTGTGTTACTGACAATGTGTTTATAAAGAAGATAGAGAAAAGAATAATAGTGTGCAAAAGATAAAGAAAACAATAGCTTAGATCATGTTTGCGAGTTTCTTGAGATAGAAGAAATCTGCTTATTAATTTTTCATATAACTGGGATAGTGATATCATGATTTTAAAGTTGCAATATGTCTAGATCAAATCTTAATTAATGAATGTTCAATTTTCTTTGTTTTTCAGTTCTTTTTTCTCCTGCAGATTAATAACCCGTGTACATTATGATACAAACTTCACATTTATTTGTTCCCTGCGCGTCTTCTTATTAATTGATCTTAGAGCGGTCGATTGTTTCAAGCGGCAAATAAACTCCATGGTTTTCTTTTTTTAACGACCACATTATCTGTGTTAAACTGCGTTGTGTCAACAGAGAGGACCGGACTATCTATTATACGGAGGTTATTCTATCCAGTTTACTGTTCAAGATAATGTCTGTTTCAGTTTGTCAATCTCTTGGTCCTTCTCAGTCAACTTCTGATTTTAGGTAATGTTGCATGTCTGCCTCAATAGCTGTTGAAACTGGATCACGTTGCTATCGCTTGTTACAGGGCCTCCGCGATAGATGGAATAATAGGACTCAAGAAGTTTGTTGTGTTCAGTGAGTCCAAGATAGCTTTAGTTAAATCCTGATTGTAGGTTACACCTGTTCCCTTCGCAGTCAGGATGGATTGCTCCATTATAGATTCGTCATTTGTAGAATCCATATTTGATACAGCACTGGCAACTAACATTGCCACAGCGAGATTTATATTAAGGGTCAGGAAAGCGGTCATACTCCTTGTACTCAATGGTCGCCTACGATCTATATCAAATTCCATGAACTGAGCGGAGCATGAAATAAATAAACTACTCAAAAGATAGCAAACCCAATCAATAATGTTTTGAAATTTTCAAGTTCCTTACATATTTGTTTTAGACAAAATCATGCGAATTCAAAATTAACAATCTAAAAGCTGAATCACATCATACCCGGTTGTATTCTCCCAGCGGTTTTCACACCTGTTTGCGCGCTGCCACCATGTTGATTTTTGACACATTTGTTAAGAATTATTAAGATTATAAGACTGGCTTTTAAAAACAACAAATATTAGTTCTTTCCTTGACAAACACATTATTTTAATTTGCTATTTGCATTTTTTTCAGTCAATTATCTAGACATATCATTAGAGAAGGTAATAAATTAGTCAGCTATTTAATTCGGATAAACAAATGATTCATTGTTTACTTGATAATAAAAAGCTATAATTAACATCTCTAAGTCGTCATGTGTTATTCTGACATCTAAATAGCGAATCTCGTCGGAGTCGAGGTGTTTCACGAGAATATCTGTATCATAATCCTTGTTTATTACTTTGATTCACTTTGTCTTTTTCTTTGTCCTCTACAGTATCTTTCTCCTGCCAAATAATGTGCATCAATCTTCGGAATCGGTTATTCACTACATTGGTATTGATAGTACTGTTTAATCCAAGTCTTTGTGTGTCCCTAAAGTGATGTTGTATGAAAATGTTACGTGTCTAGGCTAGAACAAACGTAAAAAAAGAAAAGAGTGTAGCGAACAAGCTTTGTAAAATGTAACAAAATAATTTAGTTCTTTAGAAAATAAGGAAAGAATATGAAAAAGAACTAAATATCTAATCCGAAAATTAATTCCAAAATTCATAATATAAATCCTATCACTAAAATGTTCTAAATTGATCAAAGTTCGAATACCGATGAAGTTCTAATATTGAAGGCGAAGACGTGTTCTATAACCTGTTTAGTGTTGTCATGTCAACAGTTCCATGATGAATCACTAAATTAATATTCCGGATTAGGAATTCTAGATAACTTCGAATAAATGTCTTTTCCAAGAATTTTGACTAGCAAAAGAAGTTTCCATTAAGAATGCATTATTTTAAATGAAAATATTAACTCAAACTGGTCACAGCACAAAAATAACTTTGAGCTCCGAAGGAGGGAATTACAACTGACTAGAAAAAAACAATGATACGTCATTTTAAATCAACTTACAACGCAGAACGGACCATGTAATAGGGTCACATGATCACTTACTTTTAAGAGTCGTAGTAATATCAAATATGTCAATTATCACGTCAATAATCGACGAATTCGATTCTACTGAAAGAACCTATAAGACTGAATAAAAACAAACAAAATTGTTTACATAGACCTAGCACGCAAGCCAATTATAGCCTAGATTACGACCAATGATTTTCACTCTGGGAAAGAAATTATAAAAATGTTTACCAGTTCTGAATCAAGGTCAGGAACTAGGTCAGCTAAAACTACAATGTAGCAATACTGATTATTTACCAGGTCAAAACAGAACTGAACTTAATTTTCGGGAAAATGTCAAATCCAGTGAATAAAGTTATCATTACAATAACATGCAATGAAATAAATTAAAATAAAAATTTTAAAATTAACACACAAGTGTATTAAATTACATATAAGTAACACTTCCCCATAAACAAAAAGAGGTAGATAAAAGAAAGCACTCTTTGCCATATGTCAATTATACAAGAGGGAAAAATTACATAAGAAGAACTTATGAATTATACAAAGTGTAAATGAAATAATATTTACATACTCTGGAAAGTGCATCTGTAATTCAATTGTGTTTGCCCTTGATGTGCCTGATGTCAAGATTATATTCACATAACAACAAACTCCACCTTAATAATCTTTGAATCTTGTTTTTCATCTTGTCGATGAAAGTAAGGGGGTTGTGATCACTAAACACAATAATCAAAGATGAAGCTGATCTGAGATAAACTTTAAAATATTGTAATGACAGAATTAAAGCCAAACATTCCTTCTAGATTGTTGAGTAATTTCTTTGGTGCTTATTTAACTTCTTAGAAAAATACCACACTGGATGATCAACACCATTTCTATCTTCTTGAATCAATATTGCTTCAACCTCAACATCACTTGCAACAACAGATTGTTTAAATGATTGACTGAAGGTTGGATCTGTAGGAACTGGTGCACTTTTAGGTATGGCCTTGAACTTTTCAAAAGCCTTCTGACATTTTTTCAGTCCAATGAAACTTATTTCTCTTGCTCAACAAATTTGTCAGGGGTTTAGTAATATTAGACAAATTAGAACAGAATTTCCGAGAGTATCCAACCATACTTAAAAATCTCAGTAGTTGCGTTTTATTGACAGGCTAAGGAAATTCAGAGATAATCTTGACCTTAGCTTTATAGGTTTAACTTGTCCATGCCCCACAATATGTCCTTGAAATGTGGCATAACTCACGTTTGGATAAATTGATTGTCAAACTGGCATCAGTGAGTCTGTCAAAGAATTTCCGAATCGTTGTTAGATGTCCTTTCCATACGCAGTTGTAGATGATGAAAGTATCGGTGTGAGCATTACAATTGTCCAGAACAGAGGTAATCATATTCATCATATGTTGAAATGTAGTTGGCGAACCCTTCATCCCAAACAGCATCACTTTGTGTTGATAAAGTCCATTTGGAGTAACGAATGCCAAAAGTTCCCTTGCACTTTCCGTTAGTGGAATTTGCCAAAATCCTTTCATAAGGTCAAATTTAGTGACATATTTGGCATTTCCAATTTTATCTATAGAGTGATCGATTCTTGGTAATGTTAATGAATCTGTTGTAGTCACTTTAGTCACACTGTTCCCCTTCCTATAATCAGTGCGCATACGGAAAGTTTTATCTGGTTTCGGAACAAGTCTACATGGTGAACTCCAGTCACTTTTACTGGGCTCTATGAAATAATTCTCCAATAAATATTGAAATTCCTTTTTCCATGTATTCCTTTTTGAGAGGGTTTATCCTATATAAGTGTTGTAACACAAGTTTGGAATTTACAAGTTCAACGTCATGAACAATTTGAACATACGGAAATATGTTTCTATATTCCGTTAATAACTATTCAAATTCATTCCTTTCTTTTTGCTGCAAATGCATAAGTTTCTGGACAGAATTATTCATAATTTCCGAATTCCGAAGATTTGTCACTGCAAAATCATTTGAATCCAACTGAATTCCTTCACTTAAATTCTCACGTTGTGGGACAGATACATCTAACTTAATTGCATCATTTACCTGGCTATCTCTCAATATATTCCTCTATCATGTTTATGTGAGGAAGTTTGTTTGTTTGCCTACCAGGAGTATTCATGATGTAAGTTAATATTTACTTTCTTTTCAGCCGCGTTCGGACCGTAATACTTGGCCTGAAGAGAATTTTGTGAAGTGGGCAAGAGAGCCAGAACCCTACCACAGACTGAAAACTCCTTTCCTTTTGAGTTTTTATCATAACGTAATTTCATTTTTGACTGAGTAGATTACAGATTCGATCTCACGAGCATTTAACAACATATACTTAAAATGAGAACCATATTTAAGAAGAATAAGTTCAGGATCTTCAATGTGTCCGAAAAGTTGTTCAAAGTGACTGAATCCTAAAGATCCGTGACCTGACTCCCTAATAGAAAACAAAAGTAAAGGAATGCCTTCATCTCAATATTTACCCGTGTCAAAGCAATATGATCGAGTCATATTCTTCAAAGTCTGATAATTTTTTAAAGCCTCTTGGTTGTCAGGGTGATAGTCAGAAGATTTAAATCATTAAATGCCTAATTCATACATTACTTGCTGAAAAATTTCAGACATGAAATTTGACCCTTGATTTGATTGGACAGATTTGGGAAAGCCAAATTAAGTATAAAAAAATATTAAAAAAAAACTTTATCAAAGATTTCGGTATTGTTACTTTTGATATTCTTCAAAGGAATTACCTATTGGAATAATTTAATGAAATAACTGAGACGTACTTAAGTAGCTTCATTTTAACTAATGGACCTTTTAAACAAACAGAAGATCTCAGGATTTTCACAGGATTGTCGTTTGTCACCCTGATTAGAATAAATAAAAGAGTAGTTAAAAGATGATCACTGTGATAAACACCTTTTTATTAATCCAAACAAGGAGTGAAAGTGACATCATAAAAATTCTAACCAATGCATGTGTATGCTAAAGGAATTCTTTCCTTATCGAAATCATTCTCGAGAGCTTTCTTTGCCATAGCTCTTGTAATTACACAAGCTGGGTATAAAGCACGGAATTATTTTAAACAGAATCAACTTACTGATCCAAAGAAGGCTTGTCAGTTACAAGTGGATAAAGCACAACCTTGTCGCCAGCTAGGTAGTTGTCTAGTAATAAACGAATGCCCTCAACGGGTAAAGAAGGCTGTCACATATCCTGAAGCTAAGTTTGATGACAAATTTACACAATGGAGAGGAACATTAACAAAGCTGCACTCTACTCCCTGAATGAGAACACTCTCATTAGAAGACTTATCAGAAAAAGCAAAGTACCTGATAATAAAAGGTTCGGAAGTTCCTATATTCCTTAAAATTTTAATAGGGATAGAATTAGCCAAACCACCCAACATTGCTATAGAACCCTTCCACGTGAATGGTTCATAATTCTTCAAAATAAAATCAGATCGGGCTTTTGAGATCCAACAAATGCATTGCTTTTAATACATGACCGTGACATTGACCTCTTAGAAAGAAAAAAACACATTTAGAATAGGTATGTCTTGATTAAGATGCTTATATGTCAGTTTGAAACAATCAAAAATAACGTGACCTTTTCTCTTGCAATAGGTACACGTAGGAAGAGACAAGAATTTTGAATCAAGCTTATCAGAAGCTTGATTTTTAGAAGTTGTGCCAGACTGAGTTTTAGAAGGAGTCGTAGTGGGCTGAAATACCATTTTACCAGAAGGCTGCTGTGTGACAGACTTGCTTACAAAAGGAACCTTATGAGTTAAGGAATACTCATCAGCAGCACGAGCAGCATTTTCCAAGGTTTCAATCTTATGCTAGTCAAAATTAGTCTTAATGTCAAATGTCAATACGGACAGAGTTTTTAAATTTTCAAGTATTACAAATTGTTTGAGACTTAAATAATCATGTTCAGCTTTCATGGCTAAGCACCTTCTCTCAAATAACTGCTCTGATTCTCTTGCAAATTTGACATGAGTTTGTTCAGCTTCCGTTTTATAGTTCTTAAATTTTTGCCGATAAGCTTCATGGAATAACTTATAACACCTTAAAATGCATTCCTTAACCACATCGTAGTTAGCACTTTGCTTATCTGACATTGAATGGTAATATCACTAGCTTTACCAACAAGTACACATTGTAATAATTGTGTCCAACGCTCCCTTGGCCATTTCAAATTTTCAGCAACTTTTTCAAGCTGAGGAAAATATTTTTCTACTTTTTTTCTGAGGGGGGGGGCACTACCCTGATATTAGAATCAAATATCCGGGATATAATCTGCGTTACATATGTACAAAAAGTAAAAATAGATATCGCTTTGGCTTGTAGACTTTTAGGGAATTATGCAACGTTTTCAGTTTCCGCATCAAGTCTATACAAGCTGGTTGTATTTATAGTTTTAGCACATATGAAGACAGCCATGTAGAGGTTTACAAACACAACGTTTTTGTGTTTATTTGTTTATCGTATATATGTTTTGTATTTGCCTTTGAAAAAGACTCATTAAGAGTCGAAAGCGCTTAGGCTAGTTAGTTACTAGTTTCGTACTGTTCGTCGTCAGTTTATTGCATCTATTTTAATTAATCCCTGATACACGTGATCATTTGGTGGATCCAGTACGCTTGAAATGGTTATTATTCGCCATATGTTTTGTATTCTTTATATATATATATATATATATATATATATATAGTTTTGCATGTCTTAAATTTTGCAGTCTTTTTAAATTCTGGCAGAGAACAACACGTGTAGCAATACCATTTTCCTTTTGGTATACCTTTCAAGTTAACACATTCAAAGTAATGCCAGTTGAAATAACATGTTGCATTATTATACACAATAACTGAAATATCTTCAAAATCGTAAACTGTTTGAGATGTACAAATAATACTACCACTGCTTTCTTCACTAACAGCATAGTTAACGATATTTACATGACTGGAAGACCTTTCATACAAAATATAAGTTATATGGTCATTTCGAACAATCATTGAGTAATCTTTTCCCACTAGCTCTAGCAAATTGACCTGATGAAAGAAGCAGTTTGCCTTTTCTAATGCAGATGACCAAACTTCTTCCTCTGCCCTTACATAGTGACTGACTTCTTCAGTCCAAACAATGAAGTCATAAAAGTCTTTCTCTCAAACACACAAATAGCAGACATTGATTGTTGTAAACCTTCATCAATGATTTTGAGTCTTTATACCCCTTTCTCACCTCTCACGCAGAATGGGCATTTGATCTCCATGCAGCCTTCACTATAAAAATCACATTTTACAAAAGAATCTGGTGAATCAGCCTTGTATGGAAATTTGGGAATGATGACAAGTCCACAATCTGTTATTTCAAATTGTCATGTAAATGGGACATTTCAATAATGTATCTCGGAAAAGCTACTTTCTCATGGTCACACCTTCGTTTTGTTGCACTAGTGGTGAATTTATTTGCATGAATTAAGAGACCCAATACTCTTAATAAGTAAATAGGAATGCTGCTTAGCTAATGTTTGACACGCAGCTTTCAGTCTTGAGGCAGTTATACTACCTGCCTAGAACCTATACCACTCTTCGCTGTCAATTTGTGCTTTTGTAGCCATTTCAACATAAATACATTCTTATTTAGATACACTGATATTCACTACAATTTACTTAGTGTTAAAACAATTTTTCCATGCTGAAGCAGTCTTAGTCTTCTAAGTCATTAAGAATAGCTGATTATTTTGCATCTAAAGATGAACGCACATAATCATTAGAACGGTTTGGTATTAAAGACAAAATCCCTAGCATTATACTTGACAGCGTGATCTCTTTAATATTTTTTAAAATATATATTTCCTCAGCTGTGGTAGGAGGTGTTGCAGACTATATTTTCTTTTTGAGAGTGTTTGATGTATTTTACTTCCAATTGGGCATATTTAAACATGAATGTTGTCATCTAGCATCTTCTTTTTAGTCTTTGTTCTAGTAAAATCAATTTCTTGAACCGGCTTTTGTTCAATTATATGCATAGCAGATGGAAGCAATCAATAAGCTTTATTTTTGTCACAGTGGTAGAGATTCTAATATTCACGATGGTCTCTTGTAAATAGCAGAGCACCTACATTACACGATTGCATACTTCTCCTAAACCCAACATACAATTGCAATGAGCAAGCTATAGGACACACGGTACTAATTGTATTGAAAAATGGGAACCAGCCTAGAAATGGGTAAACTTTAAATAGAGTATATATGGGTTTAGGTGACCAGGATTGGTTAATAATGTAGGTTATGTTTTTACAAAAAGAATCTGTTGAGACCTTATGCTAGTTGAAAGTGAATAAAAATCGAGACACTGTTTTATTTATGGAATTTCAGTTCTTTAATAGTCTTGAGTTTGGAACACTCATTACTACAAGTAACACCTGACTCTTTGGTGCAGAATTGAAAGCACTTGTTTCAAACATATGCAGCTCCAGAAAATGCCGCAGATCATATCCTTTCCTCTGCACAGAAGTTAACTTCCATGTTTCATCTATACTGATAAATATAAGTTTGGACATGAGCACTCCAAAATTTTAAGTTACTGAACTTTTAATATCATGGTGTTTGCATTGGTTTACTATTGGAACTGAATTAGTACCGTGATTCCTGTAACTGTTCTATTTGACGATGCAATTATCCATGGCTGAAATGGTAGGAGGTGTTGCAGACTGTAATCATTCTCTTTAAATGTTTGAAATGCCTGAGATGTGTACATTTTTATATTTTTAACATTATTTTCCAAATTGATAAATATCAATAAGGGTATCAATTCCACCAGTTTTTATACATGCATGAGTAATTTAAAATACCTGTACACATATGCATAAATATCCATCTCAATAAACGTTGCACTAATTATGGGATGCTGGTATATAATTATAAATATCTTCTTAACGCATTTCACCTTATGTTTCATCATTGCATTTTGTAATTTTACGCCGGTATCATCTTAAACTTGCTTACAAGAAAAGAATAATTGGGTACAAAAGATATGATAACTGCTTATAACTGAAACAACAGTATTAAAATGCATATTCATTTAAAATACCCAAATGTAATTCAAGATAAGTAACGTGAATGTATATATAAGCACGAAAATTTTGTACTCTTAAGTCCAGTTACGAGGAAATGACCATTGTCAACTCACTGTTGCACGTCTGTTACCCATCCAATAACAAAATAAATGTTGAACTCCAAGGATTTATGGGCCTTTAAGTCTTCTAAATTGTATGCACTTTTTTCTGATAATTTACAATATCAGGGTATGAAATATTCGGCAAATCTGCAACATCATTTCCCCATTCGGACAATGGAGTTTTGTACGGGTCCTTTCCACATGAATTGATTTTTTTTCCACCTTAAACTCGTTTGCGAGTTTAGGGTATCAACATAATCAATTCCTTTTATCACTTCTTTTGATTTTTCGCATTTGCTGGCCATAATCAACTATAGGTACTACTCTACATATATCCAATGACACGCTCATAGCAACACATAATGCAAGCTTGCACATAAATATGGCGGTTTATCGATGCATACCGATTGTGATGACGTCATACGCAACACATCTATAGTCACCAATAATTCAGCGATAGTCGTTTTCTTTTATACTGTCCTTCATTTTATTTAGTTTAGTTAAACTTTAAATAGGTGATTTTAATTCAGATACATATGACTCTCATTAAAACATACAGCCAAATGATGACCTTATTTTGTTATTATTGTGTTTGTTGGCGTTTTATTTCCATGCAGAATTACCGAAGTATGTGGTCTTGCTGTATTTGTTGTTGCTTTTTCGTTTCCTCTTTTTGTCTTCTTTTCTCTTTTTCTTTCCACCCATTATTCCAGACGTAGCCTCGAGTTTACTTGTGTGTGTGCGTATGTGTGTGTATGTGTGTGTTTAAACGCAGTTATGCGGAAATGACCTTTAGGTTATTGCTTTTTTTTCGCTGTAGCAAGGCAGATGATATCGAATTTACACTTAATTGTATGCAGTAGTGACCTAGGTGGCCGCGTGTGCGTTTTTTAACATATGTCCTTTCATGTCCCATTTATATATTTGATAGTGTACGGTGAGAGGGTTAGTTTTTTTTTTGATGCAGAGGTACTCTGTGAAAAGGTCCGTAAATTTACAATCAACTTAAGGTTTTAAAATAGTTTACAAAAAGATATAAAAATACAAATATGCAGGCACATATGCGAAAGTAGTTTCATTCCATAACTCGACTATTATATTTAAAAAAAACGTAAATATCACTTTGTTTTTCGAATGCATTCGACTGCATTTCAAAATTTATTCATAAAATCCCTTAATGGTAATCATGTGTTGGCTCTTTTTATAGAAAATATAAAAAATACACAATCAGACCTAAAATTTTGCGGATTGTTTAGTTTACGACTTTATTGTTCAAAGCCGAAATTCATTTATAACTTTTTCAAACGGAAAATCTCGAGTGAATTTTTGCATCATTAAGCTAATAGCTACAGATGAAAAGATTTGTAGTTATTGTGCAATGTACCTAATATAAATTATGAGGCGAAAAGAGAAAGGTTCGTTTGTTATCTCTTCAAATTTAGGCGACAAAGGCGCCTGTGTTGAGTTATTGATGCTTCTCAAGAAAAGTGATATAACAGGCCTGAATCATACCAATCGCTTTCATTCAGAAGCAGTAAAGCAAGTTCCTCATCTGTTATAAGCACTTGAAGACAGAATAACATCAATAAAATTACATTAAAAATATATTTACATTTTCAAACATTTTTTTTTTCAATTGTTCATAAACAAAGCCAATTTTTTTTTAAAAATCCATATTTCCGATATCTCTCGATTCCATTTTTAGTTTGTTCTTAAATGAACCATGTAATTGTGGACAATGGATCGTGCAACGAAACTTGACTTGACTGAAGTAAACCTAAATTACCGAATTCCAGGAAGATACCATGACAAGACGCTTAAATCACTCTTGTCTATCATTGTCGTGAAAATAGATTAAACTTTCATAATTCGTTTTGTTTTACATGGCTTCACGTGGACAGATTGATTACAACAAACGCCCGGTTTTTAAACAACTTAATCTAGGGACAGGTTAGGGTCAACATTACCAAGTGACATGCTTGACATGAAGGGCCTTTGTAACAGCAAATCCAGCCTTGTGATATGAATCTAAATATATAAGACTTGTGACAATGAAACGTAATAATCATGCTGATACTTTCTTTGCAGAATGTTTTCTTTTGTCATAATTAAAATATAAAATAATTCACAAAGAAAAAGATATTTGCAGGCAAGAAAAGGGAAACATACAGATACACGCAAGCAACACTCTATATATTAGAGCGATATAAATACTACATTTCCATTGTTTTGTTAATTTGTTTTAAATCGTTTTGATTCGCGAATATGTCACATTCATTTTGGGGGCATTCTTGCAGCAAATATATGCTGTGAAACAAACCCTGACAGAGATAAGAATCGACGCCAGTTATAAAACTTCGAATGTCCTCAGACGTTATGATCCAAGATGGTTTGGCTATCTGAGGTCAGCGGTTATGTCCAGCATTTTTATCCTCAGGTACTGCTATGTGTGATCATATAAGCCTTTTAAAAAATAATAGGCAGTAACCTAATGAGACGGACAGACAAACAGAGAAACAGTGCAAAGCCGTTATATTGTCTCGACAGTAGTTCAGATTTGCTATCATATTCATCGTCGAAACCAATGTCTTTCGTGTATGTAGAAGTAAAATTTTCTTTTCTTTTTCTCATATCTTTATTTTTCTACATTGTGAACCAAGAAGCTCCTCGCTGGATCTAGCAGACAATTAAACAAACTATTAATATGAAATTTTGAAGAAAAAAGACTTGCAAATTTGGGCAATGTGTATAACGATTTGTAAGGATGTGATATATCTGACAAGTTATATTGTAAAGATATTTAATAATGTTTGGTCAACGTTTGCTATTAAAACAATGCTGAGAAATTATGTTGTGCTTATATTTAGTATGGCATTTCTTCAAACTCGACGCACTTTATGCTGAAATGTTTTGTTGGGATTTTTTGTTTGTTTTTTTTTTTTGGTTTTTTACATTAATACGCCGGTTGAATCGCAGTGTCTCATAACAATATTGAATTCCGGATGTGCGGTGGATTGTGTTGTATAATTGTTTAATCAATGGAAATAATCCAGGCAGTCATGCACATCTGTTATTTTTATTTATAACATTCATCCGATTGGGACTGGACAAAAAGCAATATCGCTATTTGTTATATATTTCCATTGTGATTGGGCAAAACGCAATACCACTATTTACAACATATTTCAATTGGGCTTGAGCAAAAAGCAATAACACTGTTTATTACGTATTTCGATTGGAAAAAATACCGGTATTTGTTTCCAAATTTCCTTTGTGACTTTGCAACATGCAATTCCTCTAAACACCCTCTCCCTTCCGCATTATTTACAATCATATTAATTTAATGAATAATGGCAACAATAAATAGGAATTTGCTAATTTATTGAATATCATTACAGATATGTAGACTAATCAAGGCCAGCGAGTTTACAGTAAGAAATTAAGAGAAAGACAATAAGGACGATAAGAGAATAGAAAATCATTATATAACTAGAATCTTTAAGTATACATTCTCCTATTATAATAATTGTCAGTTTGCAAACAATATCAATTCAGTTTTATTCTTAGCATGTGATTAGACTGACCCTAAAACAATTTCTAATTAGTGATAATTAACAAAACTTCAAATTAAATTGCTTCTTGGAGACTAATAGACTAATAGAAAATAAAATGAAATAAAACTAGACTTACTTACACGGATCGCTATTGCAAATCTCAACGCAAATTCTGTTAAGTAGTTCTTCTGACACCGACCCGCACCTTGCCCTGGTGATCAATGAACCATGGATAGAAAACCAAAATTAATTATTCATATCGCTTTTGTTGACGTCTTTGTATCTTTGGTATATGACCCCCTATGCGGGACTCTCACGCAAAGGAGGGAAATGGTTACAATAGACACGCGGACTAACATGCTTCATTAATTTCTATCAAACGGTTTAGGAAGACAGGAACGGACAAACGGACGCAGAGATAGATGAATAGATTATCAAAGCTCCTAACCTTTATATTTTTAGAATGATAATAGCACATATTTTGTGTGTCGTGTTAAGACTCCATGGTCTTAAGGTAAGTTAAAGAAAAAGAGAAAACAAAGTTTTGTCAAATTCAACTAGTAATTTATTTCCCCACAATAAAAAAAATGAAAATTTGAAACGACCTTATAGTATTATAAATTAAATCCAATGTAGTCCTAAGAGTTCTTTCACAAGTCTAAATGCATATAGCTCTAAATATAGCTCCAAATGAATTCACGTGGTGTTCCGAATAAATTCCGATATTGAATGTGCTTATGTGCCAATAGCATCGTATGTGCTAATGTGCCAACATTCTTGGGGTATCGCAATATCGCACTAATATATTCCAATATATCCAAAATGTTCTTGAATGATTTCACGATATATATATATATATATATATATATATATATATATATATATATATATATATATATATATATATATATATATATATATATATATATATATATATATATATATATATATTATTGCGATACCTCAAGACTGTCTTTCTTTAAACTTATTTCCTCCAATGACAAATAACGAACCATCAGCATCTCTTTCATTTTTGCACCAGTAATGTGACTATCAATGACTTAAATCTATTTAATATTGTACAATGCATAATCTGTCATGCAGTTTGACTATGTTATATGACACAAACCCCGGCAATAATCCTAACTATTCATGCCACTCATTTATTGTTCATTGTTGCATATATCTGTGCCCTATGATTTGTATATTGGGCAGACGCCTTCGTACAAAAAATGTTTGTTGCCCATTGATAAAATAATGAAAAGGGCGTAATATATATACGACAAAATTTTAATTTCTTGAAATTCAATAAAAATCAAGCAATCCGAAAACATATGCCCCGTCCTGGAAATATTTATCCGAAGCACTGTCGTGTCCCTTTTGGTCACAAAAGATTGTCGAGGTTGTACAGTACTGTACTTACTCTTAGATCATGTTCAGTATAAATGGTTCCATTCACTTAACATTTGGGACATACTATTAGGAAAGAGCACGAAAAGGGTTAATTAGAAAAGATTATTAGGTCGCCGTCTGTATGCTTTTCAAAATCAGGCAAGGCTTCACATTCTTCATAAATACTGATGCAACGTCAGGCGTGGTTACGCGAATCCGGTATTTTTAATTAGTGACGCCTCCTAACCACGTATAATGATGTATTTACCCTGATAAATCTCAGAGGCGGATCCGGATATGGGAGTGAAGCCCCCACCCCCTTCTCGTAATAACCAATAAGTTGCCTAAATAATGTTTTCTTTACAATTAGATGGTTAAAATTAGGCCCTTGAAATGTGTAATATTCAGGAGCTTCACATGGCTTCGACCTCTGGACCCCCGCCGTGGTGTCCGTTTCACAAACCTACAGATCCCTGGCCTGCTTGTTTTTAGTTAAATTAATCGCCTGTACTTACAATTAAGATCTTCAGCAATGAACAATCAAATATTTAAAATTCGGTGCTTCGATTAAATTTATTGTAATTTACATGCATTGACCTAAAGAAGAAATAAAGATTTCAATCAAGGCTTAATTTTCCATGTTATGCGGTCTACTTTGCAGATTAATCTTGCACATTTGTTCTTATAATTATAGGTCACTTGGATACGAGAGCAAATAACTCATTGTAATTAATCTTTGGTGCAACTGATAAATCTGTAACGGTTTCCTAATTCGTAGCAGATATCGAAGAGCTGTCAATGTTTAAGACCAAGAATTGAGTGCGGCTACTAGGTGACTGAATAGTGCGGTACTTGATTTGTTATCAAAATTGAAAAGGGGCCATGATAGCAAATTAATATTGATAACAAAGCGAAAACATTTCGAAAGTTAACACTAACCCTTTTCCTAAACAACCTCAAGTAGACAGTTACTAGGAGACAAAAACTTGAAAAGATTCAGCTACTTTCTTACCGTGGCTTATGCCCATAGACGATGTGTTTGCCAAACGAAAATTATCCGAGACGTGGAGAGATACCTGTTTGTTTTGGGTTTCATTTTTGGTATTGTCCCTTAAGCATGAGATTGACACAATAATTTAAAAGTAACAATAGACAAATTTCATGTATTTACTGATTTTTGGTGTCTGAATTTATTACCAGATATTTTGTATACAAATTTTTTACTTTACTTGTTTGGGATGGTCTTTTTTCAGGATTGAATTCCAACACGTTTTGTTTTGTGACAGCAATGCTAAGAAGGCCAAAAAAGAATGTTTTAATTATGTGGCTACTGGAAGAAAATTGTCTTAGGTTAGAGAATTGGATAGATAAATAATTGAATGTTTTTTTAACTTGGTATTTTATTCTTAACATTAGCTATGATTCTGTATCTGAATCTACATAATATTTGCAATTCTGCGTAACTTATTTAAACAGTGATCTGTTTGGACATAATAAATGAAGTATCTTTCACAGCATATGTGCTAATATGTCTGTCTGTCTGTCTGTCTCTCTCTCTCTTTATATATATATATATATATATATATATATATATATATATATATATATATATATATATATATATATATATATATATATATATATCTGTGTGTGTGTGTGTGTGTGTGCCACGTCTCCATTAAGACTGACGTAAGGGCTAGGCTCGCAGTAAATTGGTAACTTGTAATAGTTAACCTCTCTTGTTTGGAGGCATATGTGAATTTTCATTAGAGTCCGTTCGATAACGGTAAGATAAAAATGTTAAGGCAAGGTCTTGTAGCAGGAAATGACAAAGCTAAAAAAAGCATAACCAAAGCGTGGGTTACTTGAAACTGATCTCATAAAATGATATTTTGTTTTAGAATGGTTATTATTAAATATTGTCTAGAGAGAATTATTCTGATTTAGATGGAGTTTTGAAATGTTTTAGCGGTTAAGAAAGGTAATCTTGACTGGCTAAGCTAAATGAGGGGTGGTTGTTCCGCGACGATGTGCAAGGTTTTAAATAATTTCCTTAGTGAAATTAGTTTTGAGGTTGAACCAGAATTTTAGTTCCGGGAAAAGAAATGGGTATTTCTCTTTAAATTCTCAAAGATATGTTTATCAGAAAGTTGAGGACACGAAAAGAGATTCATCTACTTAGTCCGTTCGAGTCTCGATAAATCACAAGATTAGTCTCATTTGCATACAATATTTTCACTGACATAAGTTTGTAATTATTTGCTAAATTTATTCGTCTTAAATTCATTTTTTACTTTTTCTTGAGTCCAGAAAATTATCGTACATTCATCTTTCTTGAATGTAATAGAAATTATGTATAATATAAATTTCATGCATTACTCAGCTCTGTTGTTGTTGTTGGGTTTAACGCAATTTTTCAGCACAAGATAGGCTATACATGGCGGCAAGTATAATTGGTGGAGGAAAAACCCTGGAAAACCCCGGGAAGAACCACCGACCTACGAGAAGCTACTGGCAGGCTTTATCACGTATCCACGTTAGCCGAGCCTGAGACTCGAAATCAGGCGAACTGATGGCAGTTATCCGTGACGGTGAGCGCTTTAGACCAATGTGGCATTTTTATAGTGATGTCTAGCACTAGTGCATAATGTTGCAGACACGTAGCATCTTATCCCACCCAGTCACATTATCCTGATACCAGGATGATACCAGGCTGACCATCTCTAACACTAACCTTAAATGCTGAGCATCAAGCGAGGCAGCCTGCCTGTAACATGTTTATAAGTACCATGTTTATCGCAGCCGCGATATCATGCATCCGAGGTGGACGCTCTAACGACTTAGGCCACCGGAGCGATTCATAAATTGTGCAACTCTATTTCTATGATGAAGTGAATCAGACGTAAATTATGTTCAATTCAAATTTGTTTACGCAACTGATTAAAATTGTTACATACGGAAATGGTGATCTTGCGTTCTTCTATTCAATGTCTCTGCTTAGGTCTCTGTTATCCCATCCATTAATTTTATATTATTTATTGTTTACTTAATCCGGGCAATTACACCGTGGTCTATCATCTACTAGATAACGAAAACCATGCGCCATAAGGAATGGGAATCTCACGCATCTCTCCCACTTAATGACAACAATAGTGTGAAGTTAAATTATGTGTGGAGAAAGGAAATTGTCATACAAGTGAAAATTTCCTACTGAGATTCGAACCTTGATCTGAGCTACGGCACTCACTCCCTAACTCCATATACCTCGACTAAGCGCACATGCTCGCAACGATATTGACATTTGTGCGGAGTAGACATGCATGGCGACCTACACATACATATATACATAGGGTACATTATATAGCGATTCCATTAAAAATATAAGGGCGATTGAAATTTGTAGGTTGTTGTGAATGATATGCAATAAAATTAAAATGTACAAAAAACTGAACGTTTTAGTGACATGATTACGTGTCCCTGCTTTCGTCTCTTATAGGTAAACGCAATAAATGTATATACTTTGTAGACCGTGGGCTGAAATTTAGTTTATTGTGATGTGTACAATACAACATTTTTCTTTTAAACTAATGTTATAATTTGTTATAAAACCGGTTTGTAATTATTTCAATTAGTGGATATTCCGTTAATTGTAAGGGTTAGTGGCAAAAACAGTACGTCCATTTTATTGTATTAAGCACACAAGTCATCTTCGCTCTAAATTGTCGTAAGATCAAACAGATTGCTTTTAACAGAAAGCCAAAAATAACAGAATAAAATGAATGAAAAAATGTATTAGATATTGTCTAAAATGGTCTCGTTTTCTTCGTGTATATGGATGAATATAGACCTAGGTTTTGCAAATATAATTAACTGAATACTGTGCATGGGTACTGTTGGTGTAGTCGCTAAAATCTTTTCCACTATGATGAGTTCACAGTAATATTTTTTCTGTTGAAAACTCTTATGACGTTACTGTCTAAAATTACTAAAATTTTGTACGTGCGATTTTTTAATACCTCAATATGGTGTTTCGTTTTTTGCAATATTACACATGCATTAGTCACTTCAGCTACATTATATAAATAAAAATTATTGTTAATGTGGAGAGAAAGCTTGAAATAAACTTATGCATTAGTTGTTCATTATTCTGTATCTCTTGTACTTTTGTATTGGCGTCACTAGGGAGATGTGGGGGTGCTGACGCACCGAATGATAGCATCAGATAGGTGACACTAAAATGACTGTCTATAAAATTTTTGAATTTTTGTGCAGGAAAAAAGTCTATGGGGGTAACACTATGAGTTCGTTACCGCACAAGACTACAAAATTTTTGATCTTTGTGCAGGAAAGAGGTTGATGGGGGTGACACTATGAATTACTGCACATGACTATAAAAAATTTTATTTTTTGTGCAAGAAGCGGGTCCATTGTGGTGACACCATGAGTTACCGCACAGAGTGACACCAGCCCTAATGACGCCACTGGTATTGAGCAAAAGTACTGCACTTCAACTAACAATCAAATATGATCTACCTACCAACAAAGGATAAACTTGGTATAATTTCAAATGAGAATGATCCGAGCGTTTAGAATTTGGCGCAACGAAGCAGATATGTCTGTTTGTAGTGAACGTATTTACATCTATTCGGAATGCTAAGGATCATTTGCATTGAATTAACCGAAAAATTTATTGACGAGAGACCAGGACCAGTCATCCAGATTTTCTTTAGAAAGGCGCCAAAACCATGTTTACCTGAACAGTTCTATTTGAAGAGAGATGATTTGTTGTCAAGACTACGCTTTTGATATTTTACATCTGTATGTATGTATGTATGTATGTATGTATGTATGTATGTATGTATGTATGTATGTATGTATGTATGTATGTATGTATGTATGTATGTATGTATGTATGTATGTATGTATGTATGTATGTATGTATGTATGTATGTATGTATGTATGTATGTATGTATGTATGTATGTATGTATGTGTGTGTGTGTATATATGTATGTATGTATGTATGTATGTATGTATGTATGTATGTATGTATGTATGTATGTATGTATGTATGTATGTATGTATGTATGTATGTATGTATGTATGTATGTATATATATATATATATATATATATATATATATATATATATAAATATATATATATATATATATATATATATATATATATATATATATATATATATATATATATATACAGAGAGAGATAGAGAGAGAGAGATCTCCTGTATATATTTATATGGAATTAATAGGATGTAGCTATAAATGATGTAATATCATTAATTATTGTACATATTCACATAAACGTTGTCTTTTTTTACATAGCTTTTAATCAAGATATAATGATAGATAACAAAATAAACAATAATATTTACTATGGTCTCAAAAAGTATATGGTAACAGAATGGGCCACAGATAATGTTACTATTGTCTCAGGAAAGTTTATAATGACAAAATGGGTCACAGATAATGTGCGAATTTTCTTAAGGCAGGAAAGAAGGGCAATGGATGGATTGTCGGAATTTAGTTACGTATCACAGTCTTATATACGCCAAGACAGTGTTAATTCTTAAGAATGAATGCCGGATAATGAATGAATCAGTTTTGCGCGTTCTGGTCGAGAACACAACGGCAAAAATGACCTTTAACAAATTTTCCATACTCAAGTCGCACCTTCTCTGTAGCGAAAGACCGCGTAAAATGTAATCATAATCGTTTCACACTAATGAAGAAGAACGCATGGAAGAATTGTTTTTTGACATCACCTCCGTTATATTTGTTGTAAATATATATAAATTATTTTATACTTTTGTCGATCTTAACTGCAATGAGTCCAGCGGTCGTTCGGTGAAAGCGCGCTTGAATGATTTTGTATATCCATAATTCTGGTTTTTCATGCAACGCTGGGCTAATTAATGTCTACCTTAGGTGGCTTTTACTTCTGAATAGAATAAGGGCGAATAAATTCGGTCGAGGCATGAATACATAATATTAAAAACTGAATAGGCGCATTTCAAATGTTTATACGGTCTTTATCAATTTGGACAAACAAGCTTATAAAGCCATTGCGATTTGAACCAGTTAACTTTACCGGACTTTCATTAGGGATGTTTCTCATCATCAAACAATTTAATATAATATGTAGTATATAATATGCAAACTGTAGTCTATAATATTTACTATATAATATGTGGTATATAATATGTAGTCTATAACATGTACCATACAATATGTAGTTTATAATATGTACTATATATGTACTATATGTAGTCTATAATATGTACTATATAATATGTACTATATGTAGTCTGTAATATGTACTATATAATATGTGTATATGTAGTCTATATGTACTATATGTAGTCTATAATATGTACTATATAATATGTACTATATGTAGTCTATAATATGTACTATATAATATGTACTATATGTAGTCGATAATATGTACTATATAATATGTACTATATGTAGTCTATAATATGTACTATATAATATGTGTATATGTACTATATAATATGTACTATATGTGGTCTATAATATGTACTATATAATATGTGTATATGTACTATATAATATGTACTATATGTAGTCTATAATATGTACTATATAATATGTACTATATGTAGTCTATAATATATACTATATAATATGTACTATATGTAGTCTATAATATGTACTAAATAATATGTACTATATGTAGTCTATAATATGTACTATATAATATGTGTATATGTACTATATAATATGTACTATATGTAGTCTATAATATGTACTATATAATATGTACTATATGTAGCCTATAATATGTACTATATAATATGTACTATATGTAGTCTATAATATGTGATATATAATAACTAGCTGCAGTGATGTTGAGTAGCTTTTTTCTTAAGAATTTTCATTTTCAAGAGAAATCGTTCGTCGTCATATTACGATGCTTGTGTGATTCTTTCAAGAGACAGTCCTATTGGTCAGTTTTGGCTACCTGCCATTTAAGACAGTCCTATTGGTCAGTTTTGGCTACCTGCCATTTAAGACAGTCCTATTGGTCAGTTTTGGTTACCTGCCATTTAACTTTTTGTTAAATTGTTTTGACCATAACCCTTTTAATTACGATTTATTTACGACTAATTAATATGCATACAAAATCAGAGATAGAATAGTATTCAGTCCCTATAAGAAGACACTTATGGCGCAGAAAACATCTGGTTGAAGAATTAGAAAATTAGAAAACTCATTATGAAATGAGACAAGGACTTTTTCCCCTTTGCTTGCTGAAACCGTTACTAAATGGAGCTTGGTTGAACAGGTGAACAGTTGCTTCAACAACATTTAAAACCAAATGAATTGGGATTTGAAATATGTTAAACACCCTTTACGTCGGGATGTTCAATCTGAAATATATGTAATTAATTGCTATTTGATTCCTGAAACTTTCTTACATTTGCTATATTAAAACGGATTCAAAACGATACAGGTTTGATGGAAAACAGAATATGGATTATTGAAAGGAAACAGTTTCCCAAAGAAAAAAGAATCAGAAGTATTGGCTGGAACAGCAGAATCATACGAACAATTTTTGCTAACAACCAAAGTAGACATGCCAAAAAATTAATTTACATTCGACACAGATAATACAGCTTCTTAGCATAGAAAAAATATATAGCACAGACATAGTGACAGAACTAGGGGAAAAGACTTGCAAGCACGCGATTTCCAGTCTTTTTCCGTTGTAAGGAAAGTGCCAGAAACTAAAATGAGTAGATGAAATTAGAGTAGGTGAGCTATTACTCACACAACAAGAACGAGAGATGTTCTATGGCATTATGGGAATTATACTATGGCATTTTCAAAAGTCCAACAGCCCACACAACATTTTGTAGTTGTCAAAAACCTGGATAAATTTCTATTAATTTTAAAAATGCATTCACAGACATGTCCAAAGAAAAACCAGCTATCTTCCTTATCATGAGATTAGGAACAACAACGAGTCAAATCATTTGAATGACCCAGGGATACAGAAGAATACAATTCGGACTACTTTGCGTTATATGCATTTTAATTTAGATATAAGGACGCCAAGTAAATCCCATTTACGAGCCTGTGCGTGAGGAAATATGAACTGCATCAATTACGGATGTAGAGCAGATCTTATTATGTTGTCGACATATTCACAACTTAAGAACTAATGGAAACTCCGCCTATAACAACTGGACCAGTGATTCTCGGCGTCACTTTGTTCCCTTCCCACGGGGCAGAGATTTCAAAAGTGCTTTTTCATCCATTTTTCACCATGTCAAATATTAGCTTTTTATTACTTTGCTGTGACTTTTATATAGAAGGCGTTCTTGCATTTATAGGATAAAATTTCGTCGTCCATTTTACATTTTGCAAGACCGTTGGCATTGAACAATTAAGGGGTAGTTAACATTGTGTTTGACTTTGATATACGAATATAACCCTTTGAAGTTACTAAGGATTCACACCTCCATAACTCTACTAACAAGTTCCAAATATCATCTCAGAATGTTTGGAATATATTAACAACTATGGAGCAATTACCTAGACTTGTGTGATTCTAGTTAGATACATTTGTGAGAAATGTTTTTTAAAAAAGAAATCTAATGAATCTTGTACTTTAATCATCAAAAGTAAGTAATTGATAAAGAAGCGATTTACCACTATCATGCAAATTGTTATAGATCAAGTATAAAAGAATAGAATTCCTCAGTAATACCTACACCGTTTTTATAGGTCGGTTCTTTTGATGGTTTTTTTTCTGAATGAATCATAAATTTTATTGTAGACTATTTAATATAGCAACCTCTTTTCAAATATGATTTGCCGATTTCCGAGAACTTTAATTATAATTTGCTTACAGATTGTTGGTGAACTTCACGTTTAATTGGAATGGTATCAAATCAAATACACGACAATTAAAGTTAAATGTTGTTATACCACGAGTCGTATAAAAATTTTCATTCAAAGAAAACTGTTTTGTTTTGTGTGCTTAGTACAACATTTAGTAAAACATGCAAATTAAAAGAAGTTTTTACATGAAAATTCCCAGGGATAAAATATCGTGTATAGTTAATCAAAATGTCCTTAAAATAACTGACAAACGAATTGATTATATATTGCAGGTTAAATTATTCCTTTAATGCATGCATATGCGACGAGTACCTTTTAGCTATGATAAATGTTCCAAAGTCAAAATGGACGACGAAATTTTAGAAATAAATACAGTACAGTACAATATTAGGACATCTCCAATTACCATCTAGTCGTCGTTGTCATTGGCTTGCCACTTAAGGCAGCGTTGATTTTGTTGAAAGTCGGTTAATTGTATATGCCACATTGTGTCCTTTGCCTCCAGTCTTCCGATTGGGAACTTCCAACCAGAATCTGCCTTTGCCAAGAAGCTTTAACTGCAAGAATTTTATCCATATCAAAAGGTGCTCTACCAATGTGGCCAATGAGCTGCAAGCGTTTATACCTGATAATATCTGTAACCAGTGGTTGCTTCTTTTTATTTCTTTTTATTCGTACTATGTGGGTAAGTATGACCCGGAAGATGTTGATCAAAGGCATTTAGCTTTAATGTCATTAGTGCTGCAAGGGACCATGTGACCGCACTGTACAGGAAGACTGGTGACATGAGTGTCATATATAGCGAGGTGTTTGTGACAAAATTGATCTTTAAGCGCGCGAATGTAAAACCTCACATGGTAGATGGATATATTCAGCATAATCAAGGTCATAGTCTATACAAGGCGGCCAGTATATGGTGGAGGAAGAACCCTGGAAAACCCCGGAAAGAACCACCGACCCACAGGAAGCTACTGGCAAACTTTCTCACATACCCACACCGGCTGAACCCAAGACTCGAACCGACACAAAGTTGAGATGGCAGTGATCCGTATCGGTGAGCGCTTAAGATTACTTGGCCACTCGGGGTCCCCATCAAGGTCAGTAAAAACTTAAGACACGTATGACTGTTTTCGGCTGTTCCTTCCGTGTTGTTCGTTTCCTCGTCCAGATGGCAGCAAAGCGTTCTTGGCAATGATATATATATATATATATATATATATATATATATATATATATATATATATATATATATATATATATATATATATATATATATATATATATATATATATATATATATATATATCAGTTCATGCAGTTCATGCGGTATGTTAAAGACCCGAATGTATCAGTAATTCTTTAGGACATCCCACGCGATCTCATTATTACATTTTGTGCTACGGGTACCAATTACATTCTTTTTAGAGATCATAGGAACCCATAGGAGCCGTATTTGCCCTGGCATTTCTCAACATTTCGCACCGTGAATTGCATTTGCTGCATGAGTCGTCTACAGGGTAAAGAAAATCAATAAAGGGGTTGAGGAAATATAAACAACTGAACACATTTATCCTAACATCAAGGTAAATGTTAAATGACTATGACCTTGAAGCCTTGGTTATAGTGGACAGCAAGGGTATCCCAGAATGACTTTCCTTAGCAATGTCCAGTATGAAATATACATATCAAGAAGTTTAGGAAACATGAACAAATTTTTAAAAAGAAACATAAACCTTGGCTCATATTTTTTCAGTGACTGACCCAGACGCCAAGGTGAAAGGGACGAGCAAACATGCTGTAGAATGAATTGCAACTGCTTCAGAATGATTTAGACAAATTTATCAAGGGTTTTAGGAAACAAATGGAAATGAAACACTTTAACCACAGCATTAATAAACTGGTCTTTCGTATATTTTCATGCAGAAAACAATGTTTTGATGTAAAGGATATCATCAAAAACTACCTTTTTAAGTCTACGAGATGCTGCAGAAATATGTCCTGTGTACATTTTGCTGCCTATCGTTGCTGCTCTGTTGTAAACAAATTGCTGGGATAATGTTCCTAATAGATATTTGCTGTGGTTCTCGGAACATATGTATATCACGCTCAGTTTCTATTTGATATTTTAAATGCAGAACGCACAATGGCTCTTAATGATCTTCGGTTTCGGTCTGTGTTGCAATTGGGTTAGACGTCACAAATATTTTTTAAACTTATAATGTCCATTCTCTTTATCATACAGAGATACCATTATAAAAAGGCTATAAAATTTGAAGCAATAACAATTTTTAATCATCTTATCTGATTAATACAATTGTAACATTCTAAGTAATTCTCAAATTGTTTTTGAAAGTTGTCTGTACCTTCTTTGCAATCAAAAGGTGATATGGTATAAACTCTAATTAAGCTGCAAGATTCAAACAACTAGCTGTGTGTTTCTGGATGTTGATCTCAGTTACTGACGACTTTAACAAGACTGTCGTACAATTGGAATATAAAACATAAAACAAAGAAACCCTTATTAAAAAATTTATTTTGCATGTTATAACAAAATTGTTATCCCAAAATATGTTTGGTTACGTTTCAGACTATTCTACATAAGAGAAAATGTCGATGCAATCTTTTAAAATATCAACATGACATCGTATTTTCACCCGCTCAACTGTAAAATCTTTATAATATTGATTTAAGATGGTTCAATGCTTTAGTTCAGCTCATGTGTATGCTGGCATATAAAAATTGGCACCCTTTAGAAATGAATACATCTTTCCAAGAAACAGCTGGTCTTCTCATGTCTTAAAATACGCCCTATTATTACGAAATGCTAATAAATCTTGAAAAATAACCACAGCACACACACAAGAAAAAAAAAACCAAAACAAGCTTTCATTCTTTAATTTAAATCTTCAGATCAATATAAAACATTTTTGAGTTCCTTTGGAGTACTTTCTTTCTTGAAATTCTGACTTAGCAATTTCAATGCCGTTTTTATGCTTTTCAAATCAAGGCACAGCGTCTGTCCTATGTAGTGCCTGTGTGCTTAAATATGAAGATATCTGGCCACGACACCTCATGACAAAGCTTTAAATTATTAGGCATCGAGCGTGAAAGTGGACGTGGGGTTCCTATGTATACTGCCAGAATCAAAAATATTTTCTCATTCATTTATCCTCTCCCTTTGTTTCAGGCAAAAAACACTCGTTTGCAAAATTATCCAATTCTCTCCACCAATACAAAGTTTCTGTGGTGCACAAAAATTGGAGAGAAACGCATGAAAAAAATTCTCTGCAACTATCCGTTGTGGTAAGGAGAATGCTTCCGCAAAGTTTTAAAACTTATCCCCCAAACCCTAGCATATTTGCTAGCCCTGTTGCTATAGTAACGGCCATATAACATAATTGAAGTAAGTCCGCGTGAGCCCCATACAAGTACATCTGAAAGGGTGCAATTTATGTTTGGCTATTTCATTATTTGTTTCTTGCACAAAGGTCAGAGTTTATGCAAAGTGCTCAACACACTGAACTAAACAATACCTCTAAAACAGGGTTTCTGAAATGACGGACCGCGGTCCACAGTCCGGACTCAAAGCCTTTCCTAGTATAAAATCTGAAACTGCCACGACCAACAACTAAAATATTCCGTAACCAATAAAGACCAATCTCGCCTAAGTATTTAGGTCTGTACGTTGTGATACTGGAAATCTGTCAATCGACCATATTCAACGACCATATTCAAGTATTGTGTGATGCTGACATGTTTCCATCATTGCTTTTTAAATCTTCAGTGACATGTTTCAACCACCATCGTACCCACCATTTATTTCGGGGTGGGTGGTGAGACGCTTGAACAAGCTCTTACAGTTATCCATCGGATTTTGTCAGTAAGAATTTCATTTTACTATGAATGACGCTGCCCAAATTCACACACTTTTCTCCCCATATATCAGGCTTGTTCTCTGTTCTCACACCTTTAACTTGGTTTGCTATATGTCACGTCTCTCGGGAGGCTGCATAGATATTTCATTGCCGTGCGCATTTGACACCAACACACTGCTGCTCGCTTTCAGACCATTTATACGCTTCACCGGTTCCTTCAAATCGGTCAGAAAGGTATCAACATGCACAAGAACATAACATTGTGGAATCTTTATCTAAGGTACGCTAAGCCGAGACAATGCTGTTACATTCTGAGTAGGCTCCTATATATCTAGTATGGATATGCAGTGTTTTGTGCAATTTTCAGAGAAGAGTCATACTGCAATGGTTCACTTATGGACTCGTGGAAGAAAAGGGGACCCTGTGGGGATGCAAACTGTTGTAAGCACTTTGATGTTATTTTTTATAATGTTACTTTTAAGACATGATTGGGTTAATATGCGATGAAATGGGATTAATGTACATTGGCGAATATCGAATCGTGACTCTTAAATTACGAGTCTGAGTCTCGACCAGTTGAGATACCGCTGCTAATAGTCGTGTCATCTCATCTTTGTCTTCTTTAACTCGCTGGAATATTTGCCATAATTGTGTATAATGTTTTGCTATGGCAACAGCAATCTGAGCCCTACATTTTTTTTCTGCCCATTCTGCTATCCATCGTGATTTTTCACAACTTTCATTAAATGTAAATTGAAACTGTTTTACTCATTCAAAATGTCCATATATTCCTCTCGGGACCACTTTTACTTAACAATTTCTTTGCGTGTATGCCAGTTAGGTCCAATTGAACCACTTTTTCTTATGTCTTGTTGTCATGAGATCTGCGTTAAACTTTAATTATTTATACATTATTCGTTTCATGGTGTCTTAATGTTATTGTATAGTTTTATAGTGAAGGTCTTAAATTCCGACATAATTGAAACTCTTTGGTACGGATGGCCATGATCTTTTTGCAGTCTACAATTGAATAATATCGTATCCCAGTGCCAGTTGGTCGTCTCTTTTTTCTGTCAAAATCTCACGTGCCAGTTATATACGTAAAATGGTTTCTTATATTTCACCTTTATGTGGTCCATTTCTGCTTAACGTCCCATCAATATAAATACACTATTGTAAAAATCGGAGGGGGGTGAAACCGAAGGACTGTTTACCAAATATGTTTTCTGGAGAGTTTGATGGTTAAAACCATGCCCTAAAAACGATGAAAATGCAGTAATTTATGCCGGCTTTTCCTCTGTGCCATTCGCCAAACTGTGCTTGTTTGAATTAACTATAATTCCAAATTGCTGTTTTAGTCCAAGAATATTATTGAGCACTTTGAAATTCATTTGAATGTGTAAATTTAAAAAAATCCACTTAAATGAAAAGCTCAAAATAAGAAAATGACTGATTATATAAAAGAACAAATTGAGCCAAGATATGTGAGCCTCCTCTCTATCACATTAAATGTTGTCAATATATTTAGAAATTCCCAATCGAAAAACTAATATACTAGATTCAAATAGACTAAACATGTTTGCTTCCATTGACAATAAGTTATATTCATAGACAATACATTAACTCTGTAGTATGATGATTGCCAATTAAATGCTACTAGTCAATTACACCATTGATTTCATTTTGGACAAAGATCAAACACAAATATATATATATATATATATATATATATATATATATATATATATATATATATATATATATATATATATATATATATATATAATCAAGTTAAAAAAGATAACGAACAATACAAATTAAATATACATAACATCATGAACACAGATGAACAAGACACTTATTGCTCCAAGATTTGAATGTAATTATGACAACTGCAGAAAAATAAAAATCCTTGAAACACGTCCACGAGAATCATTGTGTTTCAAATACTGCTTCTGACCTAGGGTGAACAAAAATAACGTGCCAACTAAATTCTTTGGTTTGCAATAAACAACTGCACTTAAAAGAGCAATTACAGCTTGGAAACACAGAACTAAATACAGTTAAAGATCCCTTTAAGATCAGTTTAAATAAGGACTTTGTGAAACTTTGTTCATAAAACTTTAAGCCTTAGACACAATCACATTCTGTTTTATCGTACCAAAAGGTTCCGTTCAGTGTTTCTTGCTTTTTTTAAAATCGTGTATCCACTTGAATAACCATTATTATATTTCCACTTCGTTGCCTTCAACAGGTACAATTCAAACCAAGCAAGCTTATAAAAAATTAATCTTTGATAATATTCTTTATTACATATCACGCATAAAATAACTGACTGAATCAATCTCAACACAAAAGAACACCTCTGCGCCCGAAGGTCATTGTTAAAACACAAACCAGAAACAATCAGCATCCACATTACTCAAAGCAGCTTGTTTTAAGCAATAAAAATTAATAATGATTGTACCCCATAAATCCAAGACCACAAAGCATTGGTGTCGTTTTGCTTTTGGGCTTAAAATATAATACGATAAATGAAAACATGAAATATTAATGATTGGTCAATTATGCATTTTCGACAGCAGCTTTAAACGGTCTGCAAATTTTGTTGCGATAATTGCGCAAGAATTGTATTATTTGTGCAGTAACATCGTCTTCACGATTTTGTAAAGAACAAAAATAATTTAATTTGAAACAAATTGTCAGATGTGACGTCGATAGCGGTGTTTACATCGCCAACTCTATTGACATTGCGCAAACTTAGTTACTTACCAAGACAATGTATGTCAATCGGAACTGGCTAAAGTGATAGAAAAAAGACATCAGAAATATTACAGCAGCCTCAATTTGGGAGTAAATATACATTTAGGTTATATGTTTATCATCATTATTTTTTCCCCAGAAGCATTTCGATGATTTGATACGCTGTAGTTCTTTAGATGTCGATCAAATATAACACCTACTGTTAAATTGGTATGATTCTGTACGATAGCATTATAATAAATACATTTACGTATAATTTATAGCTTTCAATAACGTTTTGCTTTGCAAAAAGACACCAAGAAACCGATTAACTTGAAAATAACCAGGATTTTACTTAGATGTTTTGTGTTTTCTTGTACATCCAGGGGATGGGGTCACTAGAAGCGTAACCTAATTATTAAGTTCGTTATGCCTCCGCCTTGTTCTTCTCAATTTTACTTAAATTTGCTAGAGGAACGAAAACAACTTTTGATTTCACCAGCCATAGTCACGACAAACACTGAATAACAATAATTATAACGTCAATTGCAAAAGAAGCATTCGATATAAAATACCAACATTAGTAAAAGTATCAATCAAGGACTAAAATCATATTTATTGAATAATAATAATAATAATAATAATAATAATAATAATAATAATAATAATAATAATAATAATAATAATAATAATCAGAAGAGGTATGCAGACAATAAAACTACCATTACTTATAATAGTTCTTCTTCTTCTTCTTCTTCTTCTTCTTCTTCTTCTTCTTCTTCTTCTTATTATTATTATTATTATTATTATTATTATTATTATTATTATTATTATTATTATTATTATTATTAAGTAAATTAACAAAAACCAAACTCTAAAATTATTAAATGAATATGTAAATGAGGTGTTGAAGTTATAAATTTATACACCCTTCCTTCTATTGTGAAAAAAGTTTGGCTAAAATTTATAAGCAGGTGTGTGGAAGATAGATAAATGATTAGACACGATTTGGAAAGGCATCCCTCACTGACAAAATCTACATTTACGTTAAAAAAAGCCTACATTATATCTAAGACTAATCATGAAACTAGTCACAAGTGATTAAAGTTTGCCTTTCATATCTGGCACCTCCACCTGAAAGATAAAGTTGCGCCCTGGTACAGTGGTGTATGCGTCTAACCGCAATATCCTCATAGGCGATTTTCTGCTTTTTTTATTAGCTAAACATGATAACACCAATTCCTGGTGTGTACTTAACCCCAGACAATGTTTCTCAATTTATCAAGGTCCAATTAATCCTGGCTGAAAGGGTACGCGAATATCGGCACACAATCCAATAATGCTCAGATATAGTACTCTGTTAGATTTGAGGTCCGACTGCAATCACGGTAAGCGACCAATATTGAGGGCTTCTATGAATGATACTGCTTTAAATCAAATCAAAAGAAACCCTGGGACTTAGACACCGTTTTTTATCAATCTTTCCAAATAACAAAAGGTCTCTACCCAAGGAAATAAATATTTTAAGATCATGTATTTTGGATCTCTATTGATTTCCAAGCCTGAATGATTTACAAGGGTGATAGCAATAGTTTTCCAACTCGTATCAGTAAGGACTCAGATAGTTTTTACTATGGACGAGAGTACATATACACAGGCATTGCAGATTCCTATGAAAAAATCAAGGTATATAGGATTTTTTATTACAAAAATACTATAAATATGTACCAAACATAACAGAAAGTGCTATCCCTGGATACTATACAAGAATGCTTGACAATAGTATTCAGAATTAATAATTCTATACAAATAACACTATCATATAGGTCCTCCACCAGCGTCGGATAGATGATGGACGATCCCCAAAGACCTTTTTTATTCCAAGCCTGTCTCTGGCAGAAGATTGATCATACGGCCACAACTCCGCTTCCTGGTTGTCTACAAGCACGACATGAAAGCCCTTGAGATTGATGTCGACACCTGGGAAGAGCCTGCTCTAGACAAATCCAGCTGGCAACATGCTTTGAACACTGGTCTGAAAGCCGGAGAGGACAATTTATGGCTGCTTGCTAATGAAAAATGATCTCAGAGGAAGAGGAAGCAGTTCTAAACCAGACCTGACTTAACCTTCAAGTGCAGCAACTCCCGTGTGGGGCTCACACACACACACACACACACACACATTTTATATATATATATATATATATATATATATATATATATATATATATATATATATATATATATGCTTTGGATAGTGAAAAGACTGCAGTCCTCACTCTCGTTGACTTGTCTGCAGCATTTGACACTATAAACCACGATATTTTATTTCACTGTCTCCAGCATGTATTTGGCATTCACGACACGGCCTTACTATGCTGTGATGTTCTACAGGGTCTGTTTTTTTACCTGTTCTCTTCATTCTGTTCGTACACTCAGCCACTCACAAGTGTCATCGATCATCATCCAGTGTCTCACCAATTTTATGTTGATGACACCCAAATATGCAAATCTAGCCTTCTAGCTGAAATTGAAGCTACATCCAAGGCAGAGAGAGGTGCATTTCTGATGTGAAATCATGTGACATGTAACAAACAACAAACTGCATATGAATGATGATAAAACTGAAGCAATCCTGATTATAACACAAAGACTTTCTCATTCACATCCTTTACCTTAGACAATAAATATCAGCAACACCAACATTAAATTCAAGCAGTCAGTACGAAACCGCGGTGTCACTTTTGACAGTACTCTCTCATTGCATCAACATGTCATGAACATATGCCGGGCTGCATATCTTGAGCTGAGACGCAGCATCAGCTCCATTCGCAGCTCAGTTGATGCCACTAAAACTCTTGTGTTTTCCTTATTACTTTCAAGTTTGGACAATTGTAATTCAATTCTGTCTGGTTCATCTCAATATCTCATTCAGAAACATCAAAAGGTTCAAACCACTGCTGCTCGGATCATCCTTAGACCACGATCAGAGCACGCCTCTTCGCTGCTCTGTACCCTACACTCACTATCTATACGATCCAGAATTAAACACAAAATTTGTTGTCTGTGATGCGATTCACTGACGGGCTCCAGTCCAACACACCTATCTGACCTCACTCATGTGTATACACCTGCAAGATGCTTACGCTCCTCTTCTGACACTCGTAATCTAAATATTCCCACTATAATGTTGAAATCATATGGAGAACGTTTATTATTTGCATACCAGGGCCCAGCAACGTCGAATGAAATGCCAACAGCACTTAGATACAAAGACGCAGTGATCTCATTTAAGATCGCCCTTAAAACCCATTATTTCAACTGAGAGAACAGTCAGAAAGACCTACCAATGTATCCTTTCATCGTATCCTTACTTTAAAATTTACTGCACGTTTTCTCCTGTCCCTAATTTGTGTGGTGTTTTTTTTGCAATCATTTCATTATATATTTTCATTCTTTTTAAGCGTTTTCAAATGTTGTAAAGCGCTTAGAACTTCTAAAGATTAGGCGCTATAAAAAGTCCTCGTTATTATTATTATTATTATTATTATTATTATTATTATTATTATTATTATTATTATTATTATTATTATTATTATTATTATCATTATTATTATTTTACTTCAAAAGCATGAAAAATATTTCAAAGGTATATATAACGTAGACTTGTTTCTCAATTCAGCAAAAGAAGCGATCCAGATTGTCATATTCAGTATCGAGTATAATTATATGGGCATATTAAACGGCTTAGCTTCGCCAAATCGATGAAACTTGTTCCAAATATAGCATTATTTGCCCCGGACAAAAGAAGTCGCACTACATCATTGAAAGTCAGAAGATTTAACAGATACGTAATCAACATCAATTTCATACAGTGTTGCTCTAGACTTGTTCTTCAGCGCTAAATTGTTAAGCGTCTATGTGATTAGATGTATATGGTTCAACCGGCAATCGCAGATGTTAAGGCAACCGAAATCTCTGAAATGGGTTTGATAAAATTATATTTTATAGCCAATAATGTGATGGATGCGAAAGAAATCATAATCTGAAAGGGTATCGGGTTGAAAGTATTACAGCTAAGAACTCTTTTGCCAGGTGAAGCTAGATATTTTGCAACTCAATGCTTGTGGCGATTACCTGGAGCTTTGAAAAGGGCTCGTTGATCGCTTTGTAAAGACATCGCATGAACATTTCACTGCGTTGGTGAGCATGAAGAAGGAAAGCACCGAGATGCATCGTGGTCTGATGGCCAAGATTGATCAGCACATAAAGCGATTCTTGGATGATCGTGACCCAATTAATTGTATTCGTGCGGTATTTTTCTTGAAAGCCTTGCCCCAAGATCAAGCGCAGCGGATTAGGAGGAACAATGGCTATAGTGCCATTGTATTTGGCTGCAGAAGATTATATTCCAACCAATACAAGGGCAGAAAAATAAATTTCGTGAAAATATAAATGTGAATAGTAACAAGACGTATATTCAAAAGTTACATCAGCAAGCTACAAAGTTACAAATGACCAATCCAAACATAAGAATCGGCAGTGTTATCGATGTAAGCAGTGTGTACATATTGCAACGTATTGTCCAACAAATGACGCAAAACATCTTGGCAACCCAGCAACTTGTTTTGTTAAGCCAACAATTGGTGAAAGGCTTATTTCAGAAACAGGATGTGTAAATGGACGTGAGATCATGTTTGTGAAGGATACCGGCTCAGATATGACCTCGATAAGAGAAGATCTCGTTGGCATGAGTTGCAAGCTGGAGGGGCACAAAATTACATTATACACAGCAGTAGACCTGCCATTTACCGCACATTTGTGGTAAATATCGACATTCCACATTATAAGGGACCAGTGAAAGTGGGGCTTGTTGAGAATTTAGCCGTTGAAGTTTTATTGAGGATGGATATACTTAGCAAGTAGGGGTCATTTGTTGTTATGAGGTCAATGAGAAGACTGTGGAAAATGCTAAGAAATGTGAGGATGAGTATAGGAATGATATTGTCAACAAAAGCATCGAGACAACAGATACTGATAAGCCGGATGACATAGAAGCTAATAAACTATCAGCAATGAATGCGGACAGGTTGCCGAAAATACAGACTGCAGATATTTCACTGCAAAGTATTCAACAGAAGTCCTTTGCTACTAGTGAAGAGACTGGGGTTGAGCCAACGGCCTTTTTTCTGTGAGAACGATATTTTTCGTCGGAAATGGCAATCTAGTGATGGTTCGCATGCAGGGGAGCAAAATGTTATACCAGCAGGATTACGAAAAATGGTAACGGAACTGGCACAATCCTTGTTTTCAGATTATTGTACATCGTGTCATGAATGGCAGATGACAGCAAAACGGGCTGCAGGTGGGAAAACACCAATGGTTTGCTCACCGGTGATAACAGATCCATTCTCAAAAATTGCAATGGATATTGTAGGACCTTTATCTAGAACAAAGTCTGGACACAAATACATTCTAACGGTAGTTGATGATGCGACGAGATATCCCAAAGCTTTTCCTCTAAAGGATATGGAGGCAACGAGTGTAGATCGAGCACTGATTGAGTTGTTTAGCCGTTTTGGTTTTCCAAAGGGCATCTTAACAGACAAAAGGTCCAACTTCACTAGCACCTTACTGAAAGAGTTGTATGAATTGTTAGGTATCCGTAGAGTTACAACAACGCCTTATCACCCACAAGCGAATGGAAATGTAGAACGTTTTAATGGGACGTTCGAGTTATTGTTGCGGAAGTTCTGTACAGACAACCGAAATGAGTGAGATGAGATATTGCCATATTTGTTGTTTGCATACCGCGAAGTCCCACATGAGGAAATTGGATTTGCACACTTTGAGATGTTGTATGGTTGGCCAGTTGGAGGACCAATGCCGATTTTACAAGGTTTGTTTACAGAAGAGGAGGATGTAAGGAAGTCAATTATTTTGCATGTTTTGAAATTGTTTAAGAAGTTTGCTGACATTGTGACTCTTGTCAAAAACAATCTGTTAGATAGCCAAAAGAAAATCAAGGCACTGTATGATCGTCACACGAAAACAAAAGAATTTAGTCCAGGGGATGAAGTCCTTATTCTCTTGCCATCAAGTTCATCCAAGATGTTGTTCAAAAGGTGAATGATGTTAACTATCAGGTATCTGTACCCGGTAGGCGAGGTACGGTAATCTATCATGTAAACTTTCTGCGTGGATGCAAGCGTGATGTGTTGATGGCAACCCAGGGAGACGAGCACGATGGTCTTGAAATTGATTTTCCTCCAAGAGCAGGCGAAGGTGACGTTGGTGTTAGGCTGAAGATAAACTTATCAAAGGACCAACGAGAAGATATTATAAATATCTGCAAAGAATTTCAGAATGTTATAACAGCAAGGCCTAGTCGAACAAACATCTTAACTCACAGTATCAAGACAAGTTCAGAGACACCCATCAAACAACGACCATGTAGAATACCTTTCACGCAAAGGAGAGAGGTGAAAGCAAAATTGAATGAAATGCGGGAGCAAGGATTAATTCGGCCCTCAATCAGTCCATGGAGTTCACCTTGTGCATTAGTTGACAAGAAAAATGGAACTCTTTGGCTTTGTGTAGATTACCGCAAGCTTAATAGTATCACCGTATTCGACGCGTATCCTGTCCCACGAATGGACGATCAATTTGAGAAGATTGGTTATGGAAGCTACTTGAGTCAGATAGATTTAACCAAGGGTTACTGGCAAGTTGCACTCGCTGAGGCAAAAGTCTGCATTTGTGACTCCATTCGGGTTCTATGAATTTAACATATAGGGAATTTATGTGAATACATATGGTAACCAATTTGTTGGATTTCCACTATTTTGGATGGTCACTGATGGAATTTAAGACTGCTACAGAATATAACAGTAGTTACTCTAAACTTTATGCATTTTAGTAGTAATATAAGATTGTTGCAAATGTTATAAAGTTATTGATGAACCAAGCGAGAATATTAATACTTTTAAAAATATTTATTGTATTGAAAACATGACGTTTCCTCTTAAGAAGGGAGGTGTATCAGTAGGACTTCACTCTCAATTGAGCCTGTATAAAATTCTAGCTGTTAATAGTGACAGTTTGCCTGAACATTAATCCCAGTAATCTGGATATTTGATACCAGAGACTGTCATCAAGCATGTAATTTATCTTCCCATGGCTGTGGATGTTATTTAAAAATTCTTATAAAATATAAGGACAGAGTGGGGTATGGGTGGGGTATGAGTCAGGTCAGTTTTATAGTGGGCTTGGTACTGTAAGCAACGCTGGGTTTTGACTTTAGTTTTATATTAGATAAAAGTTGTATGACCCTTACTTGGTGTTTGCGTGTCCTTTGAACCAGCGAATGTAACACTACCATAAAAGTAAAGGAATAAAAATACATGATGGAATTAGAGTTAAGAAGGCTTGAGGTTCAGAAAGAGAAAGAGGAGAAACTAATGAAAATGTAATGAAATAAAGAGGAAAGAGAGTGGTAAATGCAATTGGAGAAAGATGAAAAGCAAATGCAATTATATAAACAGGATAGAGAGAGAGAGAGAGAGGAAAATGCAATTGGAGAAACACGAGAAAGAGAGACAAATACAAATGCAATTGGAAAAAGAGGGACGAGATAGCGATAAATGCAAATGCAAAGAGAAAAGGAAGAAAAGTAATATCAATTAAGATGAAAATAATTAGATCTGGCAAATGAAAAGCACATCCCCACTCTACATACAAATTCAAGTTTTAATGATACTAAGGATATCAGCTTAGTGCCCTCTTTTATAAAGAAATCCACAGACAAATATTTTGCGCACTTTGAAATTAAATTGCTGAAAATTCTAAACTGCCATTAGAGCATCTTAAAGAGCTACTAGTTAGTCACCGAGGCTTGCCGACAAAAGTTCAAGAACTATAAAAACAAGCTGGACAAACTCATGTCGAATTTGTAAGAGAAAGAGAGCAGTTATTTGATAGGTATTGCTTACCCAAGACATCTGATCCAGATTAAGAAAATCTCATACAACTCATATAAGTTGAATAGTTCAAGAATTGAGTCTATATTGATGTTAAGACTTACCTTGATTAGTATAAGTTCGAACCTTTATAAAATGCTGCTCTAATTGCTGACATGTATTCCTTAACTCATTAAGTTTTTTGTAAGTAAGTCTTCCATTAAGCAGTCTTCTGGTAAAGTAGTATTTTAGCCTAATACAGGACCTTCCAAATCTCAGTCTGGCAAACGATTCAAAAATCAAATTTCTGATAAAATTGAGCAGACGTCTTTATCTCTGTCAACGTGTGCCTATTTCAAGCAGAAAGGACACGTTATTTCTGATTGAGGAAAATTAAGCATCAGAATCAAGACATACCTATTCCAAATGCTCATATTTCTAAGAGATCTAGGTCACGGTCATGTATTGAAATCAATACATGTATTGGGTCTAATAAAAAAATGTCTTATTTTATTATAGAGAATTATGAAACATTCATGTTGAAAGGTTCTATAGCACTCATGGGTGATTTGGCAAATTCTATCCCTATTAAAATTTGAATGGACACAGGAGCTTCTTAGACCTTCTTATTATCAGGTACTTTGCCGTTTTCTGAGAAATCTTCTTCTAATGATCGTGTTCTTATTCATTGAGTAGAGCGCGGCTTTGTTAATGTTCCTCTCCAATGAGTACATTTGTCATCAGACTTAGTTTTAGGACCGTATCAGACTTAGTATCAGGACGGTGAATGTCGGAAGAGAGTTTTCTTTGCCCATTGAGGTTTGGATCAGAAAGTGGATCCTACTGAAAAAGAAATCCCCGATTAATACAAAGCTTGGGCAATTAATAGAGCTATGGCAAAGAAAGCTCTTAAGTATGATGGTTATCAGAAAAGTATTCCTTAGCTGACACATGCATTGATCAGGTTTTTGATGAGGTCACGTGGATCAATCAAAGAGTATTGATCACGATGATCCTCTATGTGATAAATATGTTCTGTATACATCAGTTCTCAGACTACTCTCTTTGGCCTCAAACCATGCAATAAGTATTGTTCTGTAATGTCTATTAGTGTAGCCAAATCTTAGGAATTGTTGTTATGTTTTTTTTTAGTGAAATGCTTCCTCATTCTTGTCCTAAGATTCCTATTCAATATTTAGACTCACTTTTTCAGAGTAAGTGGAAATAAATTCGACATTTTATTTTTTCATTATTTCTTAGTCTTCTATTGTAAATATAGTTTCATTGATCTAACAATATATTTTCTATATTTTTCGCTTATTAAAATTTTCCCTTAAAACATCGTGTATGTCGTTTCCCCTTTTGCTGTCACTTTTTGCCCAATTGTATTCATTGACATATGCGTTGTTCCTTCCAATCTGTATTTTAAAAAATTATAAGTTATAATATTTTTCAACTTTGCATGCATCATTTATCTAATACCTACACTTACTAAAAGCTAGTAAGTAAAGTTATGTTTTCCTTCAAATACAAAATGACTTTCGGCTTCTCAAGTAGCACTAAAAGTTTAGCAACTGGGTCAGTCTGTCAGCCACAAGTCACCCCTGATCTCATGAATTGGGAAGTAACTACCAATATCTGGTCACATCTTGACATTCTAACTGTCTCCTCTATTAATGAAGGCAGACCTCTAAATCGTGTGAAGTTTTTGAATGGCTGGAAATGTTTAACGAGCCCAATTATACGGGCTTTTTAAATTATGATGTTTGAGCAGTTTTGGACTGCTTCCTGTCCTCAACACTGCATATGCCACGCTTTCAACTGCTTCTTTTGATTTGGTAAATTTGCTGATAAGAATACCATTACCATCAGATAGCACTGTGAATATATCCTATCATTTTTCAGAAAAAAGGCTGATTGACGAGCACTGGTTGTGCACACCTCTGCAAAGGGCGTCAATAAGAGGCTTCAACTTGCTATTTATGAACTTTTTGCACAGGCTTCGCTCTTGGGACTAATGGATACGTCAATTACATACATACATTGACGGCTGTACCGGCAGAGTAATAAATCTCCAGAAGAAGAAAATAGTTACCGTTTTCCTTCGATTCCCAGGCGGTTCTGCTTTTATATTTATGGATGCCTGGCGAATGCAGACCTATGCTTCCCGATCTTCTAACATCAAGAAACGTGATCTTCCAGTCTAAGTAATACAACCATCAAAAGCTTTCAAGAAAGCGATAATCTTTGATAACACGAAAATGATGTTGACGTTTTATTTTTAAATCCATCTGAAATTAAAAACACGGCTAATTTTATTTCACGTTGGAACATTTACAATCCAAAGAGTTGTACATGAAGGCAACTTGGGTTTCATTCATGCATAATCTTGTCTACAAAATCTATGCGTCCGGCAAAAGACAAAAACTGAGGAAATCTAAATATTTAATAGTAATCTTTTTATTCATAATCGACGTATGGCAATTTTTACAAATATGAATAAAGCTTGATTTATCAGGTTTATATACTTTGTACATTTTGCCATATATTCTTTGGGCGAATGTACTTTCTGCGAAATACTTTTATTGCATAATTTGCTATATATTGTTGCGGACACATTACCTGTTTTAATCAACAACAAAATGTTCTAAATGGGTTTCTTAATTATTAGCACTGAAAAAGTTTAGTTTGTTTTGTGGCTACTACTCAGCTTCAATGAAGATAAATAAAGTCAAAGAGAAGCCTGTATAGAAAATAAAGTCGTACTAGATTGAATTCACGTTTGTATCTCAGTGAAATGTTCAGATGTCGAATAAATAAGACCTTTACCTTCATCATTTTTCCTTCAGAAACGTTTTGAGTCTTAATAAAACAAATACTTCTGAGAAATTATCTATGATATTCAATTTAAAAGCTTTAATTTTTTTCACCAGGGACATTTATTATTTTATACAGATAATGTCTCAAAGAGAAAGGTATGTATTTGTGGCAATTTTGAACTTTAAAATGTTCAAAAATCCAGTACCAGTTAAGGAAACTAAGTTTGTAGGCTTGCCAAATTCAATCAGAAACTGTATATATCTGAGTCAAACGCCAAGCAAGTCTCCGTGGAACTATGGCGCGATAATTAACTTTATAAGGCAGCGGCTCCGGAAGTCGGCGAAATGTTTTAGCTCCTTTAGGACCCATTACAGCAGAACACTAGAGTGATAAATTAGTAAAACTCAACTACTTAGCAACAGAACGTTTACTTCTTATAGGTCTACAAATTAACTGTTTTCGGAACTTATCGTTTAGCAAACTGTCATATAACAAGTTTACGCAAGGAACGTATTTTGTATTATTGTTTATTTCGTGGGTTTTATCTCCATTTTTAGCACAAGGCGGATAGTATGTCGAACAGAACACTCGACCACATGGAATATTTTATTATATGCATTATTAACACGTTAGTAAATGTTGCAACTTTAAATTATCAACCTAAAGGACTTGATAGAGCACATGAAAGGTAATCTTGATAGTGATTTGGTTATTTTTCTTTTTCTTTTATTTGTTTATCATTTACAAACTTCAGAATTTTTATTCATTCAATTGCCTGAGCCGCATTGTGGAATGCAGATTATGTCCTTTACTCTCTGTATATTTAACCGGCAGACATTGG
>JAEAOA010001664.1:15000-150000 GCA_016746295.1 Potamilus streckersoni | reverse complement strand
ATGTATTATATTCAAAGCATTCATGGTATATGTCTCAAGAAACGCTAGCAACATACGCGGCAATGGAACTTTATAAATTTAGTTGGTTTTGTAAACTGTCTACAAAAACTCTATTCCAAATATTTGATACTAAAATGGCACCAATTTTGAGTATGGATCGGATGTTTAAGGCTTCCACAAAGCAAACGACATGGAAACTGTACACGAGTCATTTAGTAAGTTTCATTGGTTTTACAAAATACACTCCGAACGTTTTGTTTTATTTATAATAAGTTGAGTAGAGTGACAATGCTAGTAGTAAGAGATATAATATTTCTTAAATACTGTTGAAAATCATTAAAAATGACTGATGATAGAGTACCAAAACAAAGCTATAACTAACAAATGACATGAGGCGAACACTGTAATTGTTTTAGGCTAATCAAGGAGTGGGTGATGAGAAACTATTTCTAATTATATTTAATCAAAGATGTAGATATTTCAACAAGAGATGAATAGAGAGTTAAATTCAATTGATATATTACAATTATTGAATAAGGTTAGAAACAATCTGAGTTGTCAATACTGAACAGACGTTTTGAATTCTTCACACAGTGTTAGTTTGTTATGCATGTTCAAAAATGAAACCTTTCTCGTAATCGCATATATAAGTAGGTATAAAAAATATCCACTATGTTGACAACAATGTGTCCCTTTCGTGTTTGAATAGAATGTCCCATGTCTTACTTAATCTTTTAGTGGTATGCTAATTTTGGGTTTGTTATGCCCAGTGATTAGGGAGCATAAAGCTATTTAATATGATATATATATCCCTTTGTTTTTATCATTTTACTTTTTGAGTAAAGTACCTCATTTTTCACTATTTGAGTGAACACATTTTGCTATATGAGTAAAGTACATCATCGTTTTACTTATCTGAGTAAAACGCATCATTCTTTTCGTCTCGTGAAATTAATGTGAATGGTTCACATTTGTCCTTGTACTGTGTAAGGTGGTTTATTTATATTTATATTTGTTGCTTTATGTAAGTTCATGCGGATTATGTTTATTTGCACAATATTTGGATCTTATGCACGCACGCATTAAACAATATTTATCTCTTTCAAGTCACACACATAAAAAACCATTGTATTCGTACCACCATCAAAAGTGTTATGTTATAAATCCAACATCCAACTCCGTTATCTTGTTGCAAATGGTGTCTGAAGTGGGATCATTTTGGATTTAAGGGAGCACTAAAACTATTGTTTCATTGTTCTTGTATGATCTTTTGTGTTTCCGATGTTCTTGACAAGACGGCGATGTTATAAAATGCCATTTAACATTATATTACTTTTTGTACATATTTCAATTTTTTTTGTTGCCTTCTAAGAAGGAACAAATGGCGTGTTTGTTTTAAACTATAGTAGTGACACCTTTTGACATAATACTTTTGTCATCAATGAAAGAATTTGTGGAACTGGGGAAGCAGTTTGGCTGTGAGGGGGAGTCTGAATAATTTTGTTAGCGAAGAACAGGCAAGGGAACAGGATCAAATGGTAAAGGAGAGGGAAATCGAAAGGGAGACATTAGAGACAGAGTGATAGGAAGAGCAGTAAAGAAGGAAAGCCAAGAAAAGCTTGTTAAAAGGAGAAGATACAATTGGAAAAACAAACCGAAAAGGATAGGATATAATGGGAGAGGGAAGCAGAAAGCGAACAGATAGTTAGAAAAGCAAGCAGAAAGGAAAATGTGCAACTATTAACAAAAGTAGAGGATAGAAAAGCAGAAAGGAAAAACAAGTGAGAATAAAAGCTTTGGAGATAGAAGATATATATATATATATACATATATATATATATATATATATATATATATATATATATATATATATATATATATATATATATATATATATATGGGGAGAGGGAGTGTCAAAGAAATTCTAAGCTATTGCAAAACAATAGGGATGCTGAATATGATGCTAAAATGAGAGGTCCAAAATTGCCCCCATTTGAAGAAGACAAAGATAACATTGATAGTTATCAATAGAGGTTTGAAAGGTACGCCACTGTACAAAAATGGAAAATAGGGATTGATCGCGTAATTTTAGTACGTTGTTGAAGAGTAAAGCATTAGACGTGTATTCGCGTTTATCCTTAGCCGATTAGTTAAATCACCTCGTATAGAAAGAAGCACTTCTAAAGAAATACGAGCTAGCCAAGCAAGGGTATCGCAGGAAGTTTAAGTATAGCTTACCCGAGAGAGGCGAGACTTTAACCCAGTTCGTCATTAGGACGTGCAATTACTTTCAGCGTTTGGTGCAATGTGGTAGTGTCGTTAAGACATTTGAGGGTTTTATCGATTTCTCGTTTTAGGACCAGCTATTGACAACTTGTGGCAAGGAGTTGCATTTATTCTTGATGGAAATGTCCTTCACGAATATTTATGACATGGCCACACAGGCGTATTTATTCGCTGAAGCTCTAGGAGGTTCTCCGATTGTCATCTAGCGAGACGGAGAGGTGGGAATCAAGCTAAGGACAAAAAAATCCAGGTAACCTGAAAAACCAGGTAGGGATAACCAGGGAAGGTATAAGGACAAGCAATGTTTCACTTGCAAGGAGTGTGGTTTTATCTCTCCAAATTGTTCTAAGCAGAAGGGATCAGTCTAGAGAGTCACGTTAGCCATTAGAGGCAGACGGAGGTTAGATGGAAAACTCAATGTTTCCCAGCAGGCTAATCGGGAAGCAGTGTACGATCCAGTGGTGCGTGCAAGGATCGGTTACGACACTGTCCAATAGATCGGCACACGTAATTTGCCCGAGGCAATTATACCAACGGCAAATGGCACTGTCAAAGGACAAAAGGTGACTGTTTCACGAGACACCCGGTGTACTAGTGTAGTCGTGAATCGGAGCCCTATTCACGATGACCAATGACTATGGTTTAAATCGCCTTTTATGCTACTGGACTAAACAATCGACCAAGATCCTGTCACAAGGATTGTTATCGAAACACCTTTTCTGACCGGAACCGTTGAAGCGTTGTGCATAGCCATCCCGATCTATGAACTTACGACTGGCACTGTACAGGGATCTAGACACCCAACCATAACTGACTTCCAATTTCCGATCATCCAAACAGTGCAAACCAGAGCTCAGGTAAGGGAAGATAACATACTCTTACGTAAATTAAAAGTACTGAAAGTTATTACTGATATCTTCCTCGTAGAATTCCTGAACGAGCAAGAACGTGATGCGTCTTTAAACACTACTTTTGCGAAAATGCTGTCGGGTGCTTTGAGGAAGTATAAGAGCGGGGGTCTTCTAAATGTTTACTTCAAAAGGGTTTAATATACAGTGAATACTCTACACTTGATAGGAAGTTCTTGCAACTAGTTGTTCCATAAAGTCAGGTTGCATGTACTAAAGGTCGCCCAGGAGTCGAGTATGGCAGGCCATTTAGGCGTGAAGAAAACAACAGCGATGTAGCTGGAACTCGACGTAGAAAGATCTAGTCAAACAATTAGTAAAGGGTCTTGAACGTATTATGTATAGCGGTGATAGAGGATAGGTCGTGTGACGAATTGTAATTCGTCTAGGGTACCGAAATGTCCCTTGAATACCCCATCAACGTAGGAAAATATGGTACAAACAGGATTAATGTATACCCGGGTTTTTCGAGAGTCAGCGTACACAGATCGTATAGGTTTTATCTCAATACCCTGACGTATATATGAACAAACCAGGCCGTACTGTTTTGATTCAACACGAGATCAAGGATTACAGGATAGCCAATACCCTTTAATGCACGGGAGACAATCAACTTAGAAGTGGGTAAAATGTTAGCCCAGGAAGTGATCAATTCTTCCAGTTTCCCGTACTCGTCCCCCGTTGTATGAGTCAGAAAGAAAGACCGGACAAACAACTCTTGTATTGATTTTTGGCAACCGAATACAATTACCGTGTTCGATGCAGAATCAATGCCAGACATAGAAAGCTTATTGCCAAAGTTCTCAGGTCATAAAAGCATTTCCCCGTTAGACATTACCAAGGGATATTGGCAGGTACCAATCGCTAATAATGCCCATTAGATAATGGCGTTCGCGACTCCCAAAGGTCTTTATCAATTTAAGGTCATGCCTTTCGGTTTAGTCACCACCGGTGCGTCGTGCGTTCGTCTCATGCGTAAACTGTTAGATGGTGTGGAAAATGTCGACAGTTTTGTAGATGATATATTTGTTTATACATATATCTGGGATGAACATGTTAAGGTATTAAGGAATCTTTTTAATGAACTTCACACTGCTGATCTTACAGCTAGGCCAACCCAGAATGTAGTATAGGATATTTTAAAATAGAATGTTTGGGCCATCTTGTAAGTGGACTTGGCCAGTTGAAACCCCACCCAGACAAAATATAAGCAATCAAAGATGCAACTAGACCAGAAACTAATAGACAAGTAAGATCTTTCGTAGGGTTTTATAGAAAATTTGTTCCCAATTTCTCAGTTATTGCCAACCCATTAAAAGACTTGACTAGGAAAGGACAACCGAATAAAGTTCCCTATGGTATTTGTCTGGTCGTTTATCGCAATAAAACAAACATTGAAAAGTGCAACAATGTTACAGTTGTCAGAATTGAAGAAAACTTTTCTGCTGATGACTGATGCGTCCGGTAAGGGACTTGGGGCTGTTTTGTTACAGGAGCAAGAGGAGATGAAATTGTCCATTGCTTAATGCAAGTATGAAATAGTTCTCTAGGTAGTAAAACTACTCCGATGATTGAGGAGTGCCTAGCCTTATTATGTGTGATAGGAAAATTCCATAAATATCTTTTCGGGAGGGAGTATACCTTACAAACGGACCACCAGCCGCTCTTATACTTGAACAAAGCAAAGGTCGCAAAACACAAAATTGATGCGTTGATCGTTGTCTTTGCACCCGTTTAGTTTCCTAATTGGGGTGATTCGAGGGTCAGAAAATGTGGGTGCTACATTTTTAAGTATAATGCAATTAGCAGGTCATTTTCATTCAGTATTAAAAAGTCAAATGTTTTAATAATTCTTTGTGTTCACATTCCCTGATGTTTCGAAAAGTGTTGCCACTTTTTAAGGGGGGGAGGTATTGTCACGGAATTGTATGAATCCCTTTATTAAACATATGTACTCTGGTTTCGCTTTTTTGTGTACAACGATACCCATAGTATGTATTTTGGATTTTGTAGCTCTAAATGCATTCATAATGTGGTAATCTTGAGTTTATAATTCGTATTAGTTTGTCTTATTTGATCTGGGAAGGGAGGAATGTATTAGATGAGTCTGCTTTTGGTATGTCATAGTAGTGCAACGAATATAGCCAGATACAACTTAGGTGTAGTGTCTTTGTTGTGTCATGATTTGCTGAATAGTACAAAAGTGGGTAACTGAACATTACTTATCCATACCTAACTCGACTGGTTGGTTTGTAAATGTTGCATAGTGAATGTGGGTGTGCATGGTTCATAAATGACAGTCTTCAGGACTGAACCTTATGCTTTACACCACCCCCTACCCCTTCTAAGTCTATTTGTAGTTTAGTAATTTGTTGGTGTAGGTTTTTGCGAGTTAGAATAAAGTTTGGTCGTTTGATTGATGATAGAAAAATTTTCATCATGCCATCGAGTGACAGATGGAACTCAAGTTGAACAGTTCAGCTTAACCAATCATGATTAAGTTTCTTATCACCAAACCTTTTAATCCATATTTAACCAATGTTGCAGTGAGGATTGTGGAGAATAATAACTTACTTGCATCAGTTGTTCTAACTAGCGCGTGGAGAATCCCATTTATACACCCAATGCTATCTAATTGCTGCATACATATGTTCTACATAGTACAGATTTGTCATACTTGAACACCTTCTGTTATTGTCCTCTGTCTAGTGTGAACACGTGCCTACTATTACACATATCTATCACGGACATAAGTCTTTTGTTGAAACACCGTTGAATTCAATAGAATCTTGCTTTGTCATTATTTATGATGTGTAGAAAATAGCAATGTCTGTATATAGTGAAATTCTAACAACCTCTGCTTTTTATGAAACTATTATTGGCTGAGGAGTTACAATTGCGCTTGAGATATTAATTTTTCATTTGCAAATTCTGTCAATCCAATCATAGGAAAAACATAGGTGATAGTAATATATTTGCGGTATCTTTTTTTAGGAGACATTTCCGGTTAACGAAAGGTGGAATAATTCTGTAAATTACTGCGCCGACATATTTTCGACGCAAATGTTTTATCTGAATGAACGAGCAGAGGATCTTAAGACTGAGATAAGAGATTTTCGTAAATCAAGGCCATTGTGTAACGTGTTACAAAAATGGAATTGGAGCCAAAGTAATCACCCACCACAAAAATGATCAGGAATAGTCAAAAAAGAAGGAAATAAATAAATAAATAATTTAATAATAATAATAATAATAATAATAATAATAATAATAATAATAATAATAATAATAATAATAATAATAATAATAATAATAATAATAAATATGCGACTGATTTTAAAACATTTTTCTTACAATTTAACTCTATCAGAATTTCAGATCAGTGTTTCGCTGTGCCAAATCTGTACTAAAAATCTTAGATATATTTCATTCATGTTCCAAAATGTATATCACTCTCGTTTTCAGACTGCAACATATATCTACCTATAAGGCTATTACAGGGTTTTCTTTTCCAGCTTTATCACATCAAGAAAAATACATCTCGACCTTCATTTAAGAGTTGATGTGTTTTGCCATGGCGTTTCCCATAGATAATAATTTGCAGTTCTTACTTTTGCGGTTTTAGTCTCCAAACCCTAATAAATTGATGAACGTTGTGTGTTATGGTAGAAACATCATAACCGTGGCGTCATTATATCGTCTCCTTTCACACACTGCATTGAGGTAAATCTCACAAGATGAAGGATACGCCAAAAGTTTGGATGGCTTATCGCCTGCTAGAGGCTTATCTTATGCTAGTCCCTATTTCTTATCAGCCTCATTTTACTCTTACCGCGTTGAAGGAAAATTTCTGTGTGAAATTAGTGTATCAACCGACGTCTCTTCCGTCGAAACTAGTTTGAAAATGATATGAAAAGGGTGGAGATGGTAAGAATCATTGCATGATCGTTCTATCATTCCTACAGGCGTCGTTCAGTCTCTCGAATCCATTGCATTTTGAATAGAAAAATACATCTACCCCAGCTTGAAATGATTTAAATGATATTTTTAAAAAAATTGCTCGTATGATTTAAGCTTGTAAGAATGTCTGACTGCAGAATTATGACGTAGAATTGAAAACGCTGTTTTATTTCCTGTACCAAAATGTATGACCAAATATTTTCTGAATGATTCTATTATCTTGAGCACATACTTTGACAGAGACTGGCACTGACTGTTTCCGGGAGATACAGTACGTGGTCAGACTACAATAACATCAGGGTATGGCCATAAAAAAGAACTGGTGTTTTAAGCGAATACTAAATTTGTAATACAATTAAGAAACAACTCTTTTTAGAGATAATGCTCTAAAAGATACAGTTACATATTTAACTTTAATAAATTAAAGGATTGGATAATGAAGCAGTTCACAAATGATACGGAAAAACCACGGTATAGTGTGGCTGACGAGAATATTCCTTGTTGTAAATTTTACACGTAAAGCAGCATTGGTTGCTTACTCTTGGTCATGATTGGTTTCTTACTCTTGGTCAGAAGCCGAAAAAAATCAATGCAGACGCTAGTTGTCTGAGTACATTAAACGTATGTCAGAGAATTGAAACTACACTGTTATTTAAATGTATGGTGTAATTTACTGAAAGAATAATGTAGCTTTTTACAAACTATTCTCTCAGGCAAGATACTTTTCGTTCAGAATTATAAATATTTGGGGAATATATGAGAGCTTTAAAGTTATGATTTTGAATGCCACATAATATGTTCTTGGAAGGTTTTATTATTGTACATTCACTGATGGTTGTTTTTGCCAATGTCGACAATGCGAAGCATAATGTACCGTACAGTGTCATTATTACGACATTATAATCATATGAAATAATGATATTGCAGGAATCAGGTAGGCTGAGTTTTATCTGTTTGAAAAGAAATAATATATTTCATTACGACGTTTCTTGATAGAATTTAGGCAATTACCTATCGGGAAGGGCTCATTTTTATTGTACATCGGATTTATTGGTGCCAAGGCTGTCCGGAGTCGGTTGTCTCAGATTGTCCTTGTGGAAACAATTTTGGTCCCATTTCCTCGACATAATATAGCCAAGAATATATTAAAGTATCGTTAAAACCACCAAACCCAAAACAATCTTAGAAATATTTAACAATTAATATTTTTATCAAAGTGAAGAGCGAATTAAAGGATGATATTTAGAATGTTTCAAAAGATGCTTTCGCCAACCACACACACACACACGCACGCACGCACACACACTAACAATAATATATAAAAGTAGAGTGAGATTAGATAATACTTTGTCGGAAGAATTTGTTTATGCAACTGTGGTGCGTCAAGGGGAACGTTTGCCGTTCTTCTTATTTTGATGTTTATTAATAACATTGAATAAATTATTAACAGCAGTGTTCAAGCTGTTGACATGCTCTATTCATATTTTCTGAGTCACAATATAGTCTAAAATGGCCCATGTGTTCAGAGTAAAAATAATGTCTACAAATTAGCCTGTGTTCTGAGTCAAAAACGCGTGCAAAAAGGCCTCTATGTTCTGAATCAAAATAGTGTCTACAAAACGGCCGATGTGTTCTGAGTCAAAATAGTGTCTACAACAAGGTACATGTGTTCTGAGTCAAAATAGTGTCTACAACAAGGTACATGTGTTCTGAGTCAGAATAGTATCTACAACAAGGTACATGTGTTCTGAGTCAAAATAGTGTCTACAACAAGGTACATGTGTTCTGAGTCAAAATAGTGTCTACAAAACGGCCGATGTGTTCTGAGACAAAATAGTGTCTACAACAGGGTATATGTGTTTCGAAAACATATTGTGACGAATGCGTTTTCAAGTTAATGCAAACAAATAAAAAACATGGTTTTTCGTAAGGATGGTAGAGCATCATATCAAAGTATATTCTTCCATAAAGGTGAAGAGTCAAATATTGTCAATAAATTTGTATTGCAACAGGGAGTTCTTTTACGCTTCCTTAACAAACTTTAGACGCACAACTTTATTTTTGCACTGAATAAATTTTAATACAAACTTGCCAGCCTATCCACACCCCACACCCCCGACTAGCCCAAGCTAAAATGTGAAATTTCTCTCACGCTGACTTCACCGATTCATAATTATAATTCAGAGTCATTGGGGTGTTTTCAATAAAATAGTTACATTTAAATGTTTGCATACTCTTCTTGCGATTTAAAAAAATATTATTCCAAGAAGACTAGAAAAAGACAGCCATGCAGAAGTGAAATTATCTTTTAGCTTAATACTTACAAAAGCTAAGTTAAAATTCGAAATCACACACAAATGCACGCACACACGCGCTCACACACACATACATACATACATACATACATACATACATACATACATACATACATACATACATACATACATACATACATACATACATACATACATACATACATACATACATACATACATACATACATACATACATACATACATACATACATACATACATACATACATACATACATACATACATACACCTAATTCTCACAGATATAGAAAACCGTCCTGAATTGAAAACTTGGGCATTGTTAGTCCGGGATATATGAAATCTTGGTCTGCAGGAAGTGTGGTTAATTAAAACTGTTCAGAATTTAAAGTTTACCTCATCTTTGGATAAGCAACGTCTAGTTGACCAGATAATTCAAAGCTGACAATGTAGACTTAGAGAAGTTTCAAGAACTAGATTATATAGACGTTTGGTATCACATTTTGGCAACGAGGAGTATTTGATTATAGTAACAGTGACAATATTTAGAGAATCTCTATCATAATTAAGGATATCTGCCCATACTTGACACATTAATCAGGTGATAGATGAGAATACGATATGCCGCGCTAGATCATAGAACTTATTTATTTGGTTTCTTTTGGCAACATGCTGGAAGATGAGTGCCTATTTGTATCAGAATGGCAATGTTTTTTGCCGATTAGAAAGAAGTATATACTCTTATTTTTTTAAAATGCTCAAGTTTCGTGAAATTTGGTAAATGACTAAATTCCGTTATTTCTACCGATATTATAATCATATAGCAGTGATTGAACATAATAAGAGGAATAGTAAAAATTTAATAATTTAATTGATTAACTAATTATTCAATTAATCTTTCGTAATTAATTAAAAGATTAATTAATTAATTAGTACATTTTAAATTAATTCATTTATTAATTAACTAAATAACTAAATCAATATTTTTTTAAATAATTAAATTATATATGAAGAGAGAAAGGGGGAGGGGAGAGGGAGAGATAGAACTTACTTTCATTTTAGTATAAGAGAGATTTCTTTTAACGGAGAAAACATGATAACATTAGAGCTATAAAATAAAACGTACATACATACATACATACATGCATGCATGCATGCATGCATGCATGCATGCATGCATACATACATACATACATACATACATACATACATACATACATACATACATACATACATACATACATACATACATACATACATACATACATACATACATACATACATACATACACACACACACACACACACACACACACACATACATACATACATACATACATACATACATACATACATACATACATACATACATACATACATACATACATACATACATACATACATACATACATACATACATACATACATACATACATACATACATACATACATACATACATACATACATACATACATACATACATACATACATACATACATACATAACACTTGGTGACGAAAGAAAGCTTGGGTTTTAAAGATGTTTATAATACTTGTTATATTCAAAATAGGAATAGTAAGTCCTTAATCAAGAGGTTGTTGTTAATGAGGATTGTACTATTTTGACATAATTTAGAAATGTTAGCCTCAAGGAAAATTCATTATGTTTGTCATTATGTTTGAAAAGATGTGAAGATTTAATATTATTCATTCAGTGATGTTTAAAAGCCCAAAACTGTTTTCCAAAAGAAAAAGTACCTGTCTTCGTTTCCTGTATACGGTGTAGAAATGAAACTTCAGCTTGATCCAGGTTTGATACCTGTTTCTGAAAAGGACATATTTACGATGCTGTCACGTACGACCTTTCTGGAAATTATATACTCTGCTCTGGAAGTCTCCAAAGAATGAGCTGATTTAAATTTTCGGAACGGATGCGAAGCAAATGAAATATCTTTGTGACTTTAATAGTTCGAGGTCTTCATTAAAGGAGGATGTCGATTATGAAACGATATCTAACTTATATTTTGAATTACCGATTCACAACAGTAGTAGAATAATTTCATATTGATAATAAAAAGTGTTGTTTGATGGGGGCTGGGGAGAGGGTGTATGTTTTTTTGTTAGTTTTTTTTTTGTTGCTCTTTTCTTAACAATGACTAACTCCCTATTCCTCTTAAACGTTTTACACGAATGATAATTATGTAAAGGAAATTTTGCATAGAATTTTACAAATATAATCTTGTGTACCTCAAACCCATTTCCTTCTTTCTGATCTCATTTTGTTTTGGGTGATTTATTTTGTTCGCTGGTTCATGAAAGCTTATGGGCAAAGATGCAAAAGCATTTCTAATAGCAAATCCGGTCTTAATTTTTAATAGCAGTATTTGCTAAAACATCAATGATATTCTAAACGTAATTATTATGTTTAGAGCATTTCTCTCGTGACAATAAGATCAGCAGACCAAATTTCATAAAGTCATTGTCTCCTGTCTTCTTCTGGCAACAACGCCGGTATTAGAGGTGCCAACACCAAGTTTATATTTTACCTCAATAGCACCTCATACAAATCCTGACTAACACATTCTCGTAGTCCCTTTGGCTTTTATGCTGCAAGCTCGTCAAGCATAATTTTATAGCAGCTTATTTTTTCTTCAGGATGATCTCTATAGAAAATATCTAGCAGTATTGCCATAGCATCTGCTTCGTTGTAAGGTTCTTGGCTAGGAAACGACTGATCCTTGCGCGAAGTTTCTTGCTCAAACGATTATTCAGGCCAATTTACGTATGTCCTGGCAAAATCCAGCCAACGTTTCTACTTGGACGTTTTCCGTCTTCTTATGACGATCAAAAGCACGTCAACAGATCTCATGGTGTTTACGGGCAGTACAGTGGGTAATAATTTTATTATCTTGAATACATACGTCGTTCAGTCAGGTATACATGTATACAAAGCATATAGCGACCAAACAAGTATTAATTACACAAATATTATGTAGCAGGCCTTCTTGCTATTAGGGGGTCTTCTAGTTTTCCTAATGCAAACATATTTACAGTTGAATAAGTTCCTGTTTAGTCAAATTAAGAATTGTCTGTAAAAGATGTTTTTTTTACCAAAGGCTAATGCTCTAATTGGTGACCACTCCAATATCAATTCTAAAATGATCATAATTGTTACAAGATCACCAAAACACAACATTAAAAAACTACATGGACGACAACACTAGTTTGCTCTTTGGTTCAGACATTAACCTAGTTGTTAACGCGCCAGCTTTTACTGCCAAAACAAAAATAAGATGATTACATATGTTCTGGAGGGCAAATATCGATTTTGTCTTTGGCCAGGCAAGTTTTTATTCAGAGGTCATATGAACCGTCTTAAAGTCAAATAATCGTCCAAGCCCTAGACTGTTTAGCTTCTGCCAACGATGTTACATCGCCATTGTTTGAAGTAAGTACTGAAGGCATCGGTGTAAATTTAGCAGTAATATGTCAAATTTGTGTTCCAGAAGATGAAACAAAGGCGGCAGCAAAACTGTACGTAGAAGCAAAGTGGATAAAAAGCACGACTGGACACTTCAAACCAACGTCAACAAAATCTTACAACCGCAATCGATTTGTCTTCTCTTTGAAATCACATGCAAAGCATATTTTGCATATGCTAGTCATATAGCTGCTGGCAACGAGTATTCATCAGCTGGCAACGAGTATTCATCAGCTGGCAACGAGTATTCATCAGCTGGCAACGAGTATTCATCAGCTGGCAACGAGTATTCATCAGCTGGCAACGAGTATTCATCAGCTGGCGTTTACATTAACTTTTGGATTCAGATAAATTTCTTTGTTACGGCTGTCATCTGAAGCTTTGAACTTTCAGGTCAATTGTAAGGAACCGAAAAGATAAATATCTTGTGACTAGAAGCGTTAAATGGATCGTACTTAATACCAGCACAACTAAAATAGAATCGACTATATATAAGTTTGACACTGCAATCCAGGCACGGACAGTTATCCTATAGTAGACTATTTGGTATTTACATTTTATGTGTAATAATTGTATATGTCTGAGATTGTCAGAATCACTACCTAACTATACACGCCGCTATTTGAAGACTTGCATTTTGACTTGGGTGAAGATGAGATAGCAAAAACATCACATTACGCGACAATTAGCGGAATTAAGCTACACGGATGTGATTCTAAGGTTGATTCCTCCAACGCTAAATTACAAATGTTGAGCCCTAAGTTTTCAATTTCAATTGTTGGGCCCTAAGTTTGATTTTATTCAATTCTTAATATGACATATACAAAAACTGAAAACAGGGATCGATAAGTATGCCACTGTAAATATGTTTGTGTAGCGACAAGTGTTCAGGCACATTCGATGAAAAAAAAAACATGTTGATGTTGATAAACAATATCACTGATAAATTATATACATTGATTATTGAATAGACTATCAATATAAAACAAAATCAAGAGCAAAAGATTTAAGACATGAAGAATACACAGATCACAACGCTAACTGCAGTGTATGGATCATTACGTCAGAAAAGAATGAAATCAGAGATAAGGAACAACAAGAAATTAAGATATAAAAATCGTACATTTTATTAAGCATTTGCCTTGTATTTTGATGACGTAGACATAACATTGCAAGTAATTGAGCTTTCTGAAAAGTAGATAATTAACCAGATTAATCTGCCTCAACCAAAGGAAGCTCTGGCAAAAGAAATACCACACATAGTTTTATATAAAATAACAGGATAGCAATTTATATATATATATATATATATATATATATATATATATATATATATATATATATATATATATATATAAAATAAACAAAAATGCAGTTGCTGCTGCACATATTGGGGAACGTTAACAGTCACAGAAAAATAGGTTTTGCTACGTTAGCTATGGCCATTTTGATATCGCACCAAATCCGGACGATGACAAAGCTATACTCAAATTACCAATGACCTTTTTGATATGATACCAAAAGAGGACCATTTTTGCAGAAACAAATGCAAGTGTGCTGCTTAACCCACAAAATAATAAAATATAAGAGGAAAAACGAACACTGGCTCATTACCATATTGTTAAGCGTGTGCAACCATACCTATAATATAACGCTCGTGTTCTTATTGCATCATCATTCTTTACTAAATATTAGACTTTGGATGATAATATTGAACCTGCAACAACTGACATTTCATAAATACACACTGGCCACTTTGCTTACATACCATAGTTTACAAAAAGGAACAGTTGAGAGAATTTTGAAGAAAAATATTCATGAGATATTTAACCACAATTGTTTCTGAATATATTCGCAGATTTACGAGATAATAAGGAATAAGCTTACAGAGGAGTCAGATCAACCGCAGCTCAAGACGACGAGAAAGTAATTTACAAATGCTATTTTACACAATGGAACATATAACAGATTTGGACTTTAATCAAAAGGAATCCGGTTGTATGTCTCTCCTTCCATATATTTATTACCATATACGTGAATAATCTTTTTAATAGTCTTTACAATGCTGAAAAAATATTTAAAGAATAAAAGAAATAAGTTAAATTCATAGATTTCTTCTTAGTCTTGTTGAAACATGTTTACCATGACAGTGACATTTTCTTTTCCCCATATATTTATCATTGAAGTAGCCTACTTTATGCTGCTAATGTACATTATTAAAGCATTCTAAATAGATCAACTCAACGGAAAACAGACGGCTTATTGTTCTTTGTTCCTGATGGTTTATTTGTTTGCTGTTGTAGCTATTGAATACAAGTAGAAAACTGAACACCTACGGAAGCAATAAGAAATATAGGAAGAAACAACTGACATATTTACGGTCAAGCTAATCTCTTTTCTAAAAACATGGCTCAACCGAGAATTCGATAGCTGCAACTGAAGATCGTTTGCTTAGTAGTTTTACATTTTCATCCTAGCGTATCATTAACTGTTCAACACTCAAATAAGGACAATTTACAATCCAACAAACAAAGACGGACTAATTTCTCTTTCACGCCCAATTACAATTTTAATTATTCCCTTTACAAAACAAAATTCATTGCAGCACAACGATCTCTATCTGACATACGCTAAATGCTTTTATGTGATTTAGTAATTGAATTTATTTGTTTTTCTACAGCAAAGAACGGCCACATAACAGACAAGTCGGTTATGTATGTATGTATGTATGTATGTATGTATGTATGTATGTATGTATGTATGTATGTATGTATGTATGTATGTATGTATGTATGTATGTATGTATGTATGTATGTATGTATGTATGTATGTATGTATGTATGTATGTATGTATGTATGTATGTATGTATGTATGTATGTATGTATGTATGTATGTATGTATGCATACCTACATACATACATACATACATACATATATACATACATATATCTATATATATATATATATATATATATATATATATATATATATATGCGACATCCATTAACAATAAGCTGGCATTTAAAGTTTTCGTATAAACAAATCAGGTATACGCAATAATATGCATATATAAACATTCTTGCGACCGTCTGCAGTTGATTCTAGATCAATAATGAATTTCTACACATTGATCATTAGTGACGTACGAACACAACGGTAAGATGTATCAATAATCCTCGTTTCATAAATAGCTTTAATATGGTGCATATTCTTATTACAACACTTACTGCATAACTCACAAACTACGCATAAATGTGGAGTGAGAAAGAAAAGGAATTTAGACTGGATTAAAACCCTGAAATAGAATTTTCACCAAGTAAACTACCAGAATATGGTTAGTTGTAAAGATACGTGTGCACTTTCCTTGGGATTTATCTACAGTATTTACCAATGATACAAAGTTGCAAACCATTTCGACATTCTACTGTAAATTCCTTGGTTACGTGACACACATACTGTATGTAAATGTTTATTGTTGTTTCTTGAACATGCTATGATATGCTCTAAAACTCGATCATTACTTAAATATGAAAATGGCCAAGGCCTCTCTCTCTCTTACAAAATGATGAACATAAAGGATTTTCGTGTGTGTCATCCAACGATATCTCTGTCTGGACTTATGAACAATGGTAAAAGTTAAGTCAGACCAACCAAAAGATGAGAGAGAGATACAGACAGACAGACAGACAGACATAGAGACAGACAGACAGACAGAGACGGAGAGAGAGACGGAGAGAGAGACACAGAGAGAGAGAGAGAGAGAGAGAGAGAGAGAGAGAGAGAGAGAGAGAGAGAGAGAGAGAGAGAGAGAGAGAGAGAGAGAGATTTTGGTCGGCGGTAACATTGCTAAAGCAGAATTAATTACTTCTTGTTTGTACGTCATTTCACTTACTTTCTACTGCACATTAATTTCCATCCGACGGTACGTGAATGTTGTAGCTAAGCATGTATTTGTAGTGCTCTACTTTAATTTATCATCAAAACCATCTTTCATGTTTAATTCATAAGTATGTATTATATTGATTTAATCAATGTGAATAAAAACAGTGAAAAAGAAAATAATCAACTTATCAATATACCAAGGTGATTGTTAATAGCCACAAAATGCATAGAACTACATTTAGCAGCTGACACAGAGATGTGATGAGTCCATATACTCAGTTAGTACACAGCTGCCTGTAGTAAATCTTAACTCCCATCAAGGGGCATATATATATATATATATATATATATATATATATATATATATATATATATATATATATATATATATATATACACACACACGCTTAGGTTTCGACGTAAACGATTTAATTATAAAAGTATATTTGATGAAATATGTCAGTCAGACTGCTGCACAGGACGAGAAAGTCGGCTCCAAAACTATAATGGTATCAATTTTTATCAAGCCGATTGTGCGCTACAACAGCGAGAGTATGATATCGATAATGGGGGGAAGGTTTTTAAAGCTACGATCAAGACATTCAAAGTCGGAATTCCTCATCTAACCTCACTTCAATGTGGTATATTCAATCATTTTTTATTGGCAAGTATTTAACTAGCAATAAAAGTTATCTGGTAACTTTAGTTGGTGGGAAGAGTTTTACAACCTGGGTCTGAGAGCTATGAATGTCATTCAGAGATACTCCACTTTATATTCTCTCAGCGGGACTGTCAGAGTCAAAAGGAATTCATTGATATATATATTCGAATTGAAAAGCTCGTTTCATAAACTTCCCTGCATCCTAATTACAGGCATATTGCTTCTTGGTCTCGTTATCAGAATGATTACCTGGCACAGTGGCAACAAATGTAAGATGGAATTATGTTCTAATGGCGAATGGAAAACTACAGAAAAAACGCTTCTTTCTGTCACATCACATAGTTAGCAGTTTGTCTTCAATCCAGTACTGTGTACACTACATCCCATAATGATGTGCATTTTCTTGCAATCGAAAATTTCAGCACAATAGACCAAAGGCGTTTCCTTTTGCCCAAGATGGCTTAAATATCACACTGCTTCCTATCCTGATGTTTTGTTTAGTGCCTTCCTTCATTACGGCTCAAACTTAAGTTGATTTATTTGTATGCGTTTTCGTTCATTTCGTTCATTTTATTAGACATTCCTTGACCGGAAACAAATATTCTCTGTCTTTTATGACAAATAAGCTGAATTTAGTTTAAAACATTGCATAACCACAAAATGACACTCAAAACAAGATGTACGAATAACTTTAAGATTAATCGATGTATAAATCTTTAAATTAAATTCTTTCGTTATTATTTCCTTCGGCTTTAATTTGATATGTATGTGATATCTGCTTTTTGAAATATATTAATGCGGTAATATGTAAATATGTAAATCTCAATCGTTATTCTGTTACTGGTTCACAGAACAATAATTAAAATCTGAAGCGAATTACGCATTAGTTCTCCACGCGCAGATTTGCTTTTTGATCAACATCACGCAGCCAGATTTTAACATTGTTAGGCCCTTGCTGATATAATATGAGTGATAAAAAATGAATAAAAAGTTAAGTTTTCTTTGTCTATCACGCCCTTCCATATTTCTTTTTTTCATTAAAAAAAATTATGTAATTCGAATTTTCTGCAAACAGACAAGTGCACACAAGAATGAAGGACCTTTCCTGGATATAAACATAGTCTGGAAGGTGACGGTGTTCATGGCATGCGCATAATTATTCCGTTTTTATCTATGGACATATAATAAACGAATGGAACGTCATATTAACATTAGGAACAAAATAAATACATTTAGTAAACACCATAAACGAAAGAGCATTTTGAACTACTAGGGTTGTTTGACGACTGACGAATATGTAAAAAAAACAAAAACATAGTAACATACCAATACAAACACTGTATATTCAGGTTGATTCAGCCATCTTTTGACACAAGGATATTAAGATACTGAGTTCGGTTTTCAAAACCATTTCAGAAAATCTGTTTTATCAGAGCTTAACCTTGCAGCGTAGTCTCCTTAAGCATTTCCACCAGCATAACACAGAGAAGTAATATATCATTTCCCGAGAAAATTATTTTATTCAGACGAAATTACTAAATTTCAGGTTCATCTGACACTGGAAATATCTTTGCTTTGTCTCAGTGTGAGTTTGCAATAATTCTTATGAATAATTTACAAATGTTCTCGGTTTCGGCGCTCTACTCAACGATTACTTCAAGGCAATGACTTTAAGAGAGAATAGAATGGTGACAATACATCACCGCATTACATGAAAAATTAACAATCCAATTTCCCCATCATTAACGTAAAGGAATGATTTTCTTAAACGCAACACTTTAAAAAGGACTCTTCAACAGACGGACAAAATTACAGAATATGTCGATAATTGTCAGTTTTTTATGACTGACATTTTTGTAATTTTAGATATATTGGTTATTTTAACGTACATTGCTATGTATAACCTCGAATACAAATACTCGAATACATTTTTAAAAAATATCAATTTCATGTTTTCAATTCATCAGAACCTGAATGATTGCGTCTAGAATGCAGTATTTCTAATGTATTTGTTGTTAGTTTTTTCTTCAGATTATAGGATTATTAGTTTCAAGCATTTACATGTCTGTGGGGAATCAGATTTTCTCTTCATCCGTATGTGAAACCTAACTCATTTAATGGAAAAGAAAATACCAGTCTTTCCGGATACGCTAACATTTGAAACAGCATTTTTTAAAAACAAATTAGTAAATTAGTATCTGATCCTCATCCAACAATGGTTTTGAGGTAACATTATCCGAAACTAAAAATCAAAACTGAGCAGTGAAAAAAAAATATTTTGTTTGCTTATATGTACAGTTTCAAATAAAAACATCGCACTTGCCAGTAGGTCAGATATAACATATTCGCTTCCATTTGGCTATGTGTAAATGCAGTATATAGTGATGTCTAGCACTGGGGCATCATGCCGCAGACATGTGGCCTGATATGCCACCCAATCACATTATCCTGACACCAGACCAACCAGACCTAACACTAACCTCTTAATGCTGAGCGCCAAGCGAGGCAGCTGTTATTACCAGTTTTTAAAGTCTTTGATATGACTCAGCCTGGGTTCGAACCCACGACCTCCCGCATCCAAGGCGAACGCTCTAGCCACAAGGCCACCGGAGCAGTCTATAGCAGTAGTAGTAGTAGTAGTAGCACTAGTAGTAGTAGCAATGTTATAATGGAATCATCAATTTGTTTCATAAGCAGCATTCACACTGTTTCTTTGATGTTTCGATTCCTACTATGTTAACTGACCAATCACGGACGTCCATGTTCCACTGGTGTCATTCATCATTTTTTGATTTAGCGAGGCTGAAGTGAAAAGTCTCAAGGCAATCCGCCTCCTTTGCTAAATACCAGCTGTATCGTGTTAATAATATCAGCTGTATCGTGTTAATAATATCAGCTGTATCGTATTAATAATATCTGCTGTATCGTGTTAATAATATCATCTGTAGTGTGTTCATAATATCAGTTGTATTGTGTTAATAATATCGGCAATATCGTGTTCATAATATCAGTTGTATCGTATTAATATCAGCTGCATCGTGTTAATATCAGCTGTATCGTATTAATAATATCAGATGTATCGTATTAATAATATCGGTTTATCGTGTTAATAATATCAGCTGTGTCGATCTAATAATATCAGCTGTATCGTGTTAATAATATCAGCTGTACCCTAAAGCACAATTTCTGAAAAATGTAAAAATGGATTAAATAAATAAAACGAGATGGAGGACCATATATTTCTGTTTTTAGCAACAAGCAGTCGCGATTTATCAGTTTTTGGGATTAAATAATTTTTATTAAATAACCTCTGAGAGAAAAAAAATCGCCTGTTAACAAGCTCCCATTCCCAACCTAGCGATACATCTACGGCACTACATCGTTGTGACATTTAGTTAATTGGTTCTGTGCAGATGTCAAGCTGATAAAGTAACGAACACCTCAAACATCTCATAATCAAGATCTATTAAATAAACAGCCGGTCAGCAAGGACATCGATGATATACATTATATAAATCGATTCGTTTCCACATACATTAAAGAAATAAGTACTATGCAATGAGTCAGGTAATATTTCTTGATTAATGAAAATTATTTTGATTTTTTTTTCTTCTGTCCCCTGCTGCAAAGCTAAGATTCCGAAATCCCTGCTTGTGAATTTCTAAATTTCTTTACCTTAGTGACGATTTGGTTTAGCTTGTTGCTTTACGACACAATAGGTTATTTAGTTGAGAAGCAATTGGAGTAAAGTTCCTTCCCCAAGGACTCACCAAGGCAGTCGATACGGACTGGTCCTATTCTAGAATTCGAACCCATACACATTTAGTTTCAAGTTGCGGTTCTTCCCTAATAAATATGTAGGATCAAAAATACCATAATTATAGACATAATGAACGTTGTAAAGTTGTCGAATTTCAATGTAATAGATCTTAAGACTAAAATAGTTTGTATTTCAAGTACCCGTAATCAAATTGTTTGTATTTATTTTGCCCATCCTCAAATATTTTCTGTTTCTATTCATCAATATCATCATCGTCGTCGTCATCATCATCATCATCACCACCAACAACACCACTACCACCACCACCACCACCATCATCATCATCATCATCATCATCATCATCATCATCATCATCATCATCATCATAATCATCAATCCCTTAACCCAAAACGTCGTTAGGGTTCGTCGATATGTTCCTTTAAACATCCTATAAAAGTTTGTGTATGCATTTCTGATGTATATTGCCGATCCTCAGATAAAATGTATTTCTATTCCCCTTCTTTTTATTTCTATTGCTCGTCCTTAAATCGTTTGTATTTCTGTTGCTCGTCCTCAAATCGTTTGTGTTCCTATAGACCATTTCATGGAGACTTTGGCGAACTTCGTAATTTGCTCGGAATTTTGATCACGTGGCGGGTGGTCAACTGACTGAAATATCCAATCGATAGCTGGTAGGCAAATCGTCTGGTCCCCCTGTTTAGTATGCTCCCTAATATAGTATAGCGGAGTGCATCGCAGGGAGCATTCTAAGTAGGGGACCAGACTAGTGGTCAAAACAAGGCGGACGCATCAGCATAGAATGAAGACTTCGGCAAACTTCGTAATCTGCTCGGAATTTTGATCACATGGCTGGCGGTCAGATGACTGCATTATCCAATCGATAGCTGGTAGTCAAAACATGGCGTACGCCTCAGCATCAGCATCAATTGTTCCAACAACTATTTCAGCTTCGTTTATCTAGTTGAAAAATGCATATTCACGGCTATGATGCCAGATATTGACTAAATTTAATATTGGAACCATCTTGTCTTATTTTCTGGATACCAGGGCGGATTTTAAAGCCATACCAGAGAGTAGCTATGAGCTTTTTACATTTGAACATGTGCATGTGAGTATGGAACCGTGTCGATGTTAAAAATTTAATCCTGACAATCAAAGAGCAAGTTGTTCAAACTATTTATATGTATCCGAAAGGTCACTAAAATGAGATGTGTTTAATATGAGTTTATCACATTTGTTTGTGAAAGTCTGTGGATTATTTACATTTAAACATAAATCATTAAATTAGATCCACTTTCTCACAGGGGCTCGTATCATTTTAAAGTAGCGTCATACATGTACTATATAAGAACTACAAGGAAGGCACTTCTCTCCTTGCTCGCTTACAAAATAACTAAGCATTTCTTATTTGGTGGAAAAAACATGAAACATGAAAATTATAGTTTTCTCCTTCATAATGAACCTGATTGTATTACTTTTGCAACCTCTGACGATACAAGTAGTGGGTATTTCTTAATTTGTTTTAATATGATACTTCTAAACAAGAATGTACGCCATTTTTTGGTGTACATATGCCTACCAGCGTTTGATTGGCTGGAGTATAAAGCGACTATGCGGTTTTCGGATAATTACGGAGCAATTCGGTTAAATCCGGTATGAAATGGGCTATTACCCATCCTCAAATAATTTGTATTTCTATTGCCCATCCTAAAATAGTTTGTATCTCTATTGCCTATCATAAAATAATTTAAATTGTCTATCTTTAAATACTTTGTGTTTCTATTGCCCATCCTCAAATAGTTTGTATTTCTATTGCTCATCCTCAGATTGTTTGTATTTCTATAGCTCAGATTCTTTTACTTCGGATCTCATTACTCCTGACTGTTGAACGTATTCAAGCCATCCAACTTTCAACGGTTACAAAACACTATTTTCAAAATCCTTGCAAAATGAAGATGTGGATAGATAATTAAAGTTCGTCTAATTTCAAAGCCATCTTTTCTATGCATCCAGCATGAAATATGTTAAGGTCAGATTAGAAAGAGAAAACCACCACCCGTGGTATAAAGATAGCGAGTGCATTTCTAATCAGTTTCAAAGTCGATCCAGATGGACACAGTTCTGATTTATACTTCAAATATATCACTTAGCATTAAACAAGAAAAAAAATTGTCAAGGTAGGACATAAGTTGATAGAGTTCTTCAAAAAATTAAATCTGAAGCAAGTATGGATGCTCTGGAATATTCACATAAAAATATTACGATGTCACTGAGGATGATGCTGACGTTCTCCTATTTGAACAAAAAAGTGGTTTTACCAATCCAATGTACTCCTGTTAAATGTAGGCTCATTCAAATGTAACAAACTAAAAGAGTGAAGCCACCAAGTTTTGTAAATTTTAACAAAATAATTTATCTTCCTGAAAAAAGGCAAAAATGTAAACAATTGCTTTCAGTTTGTGAATATAATTCAACAATTAATTCTGCAATCTAAAAGTACAAGTCCTATCGCTAAAACGTTCTAAATAAATCCTATTCAGAATCCCGGTAAAATTCCTATATGAAGGACGATGACGTCAGATAAAGGTATTGAAATGACTTGTCAACAGTTCCTCGTTGAATTCTGAAGAATTTCAAAGAAATGTTTTTGTCCATGAACATTGATGAATAGACGTTTTTTTCCAAATTTTATTTTAAATAACAATTTCAACTTAAATGGCAACAACACAAAATACTTTGAGCTGGAAGGTATTTATTTACGACTGAAAAATCTAATAGAAAACGGTTGTGTTGACCCACGATTTGAGATCACATGGTGGCTAACGTGACTGGGGCTACGTGATCACTAACTTGAACAGAGCAATAAAAAAGCCATCTATCACGTAGTCCAGAATAGCCCTATCTTAAAATCAGAGTCTCAAGCTGAAAATGAATAATAAAAAACTGTTTACAATATGGCAACCACGTGAGCTGACATGACCTTTGTAATAGCCAATCATTTTCACTTAGTGTTTACAAATTTGCGAACCAAGGTCGGCTAAAAACAAAAAATGTAGCAAGATTATTATTTTCTAGAAGTGAACTGGATTTTCTAAAGCAAAAGTTTAAATCCAGTGAAAATTATCATTACAGTAAAATGTAATGAAACAAAAATATAAAACTGACACATATAATTTAATTACATTATCTTGCCGTGATAGTTCAGTGTTAAAAACACAAGGTCTTATTTCTGGATGAAATCTTGATCATTCTTAGCCAAAGTAAAAGACCTTTCAGGCTTTAATGTAATTAGGGTATAATTTATTATTGAGGGCCATGTTTCTTTACCTGTTAATGACCATATTTATACACCAATGCAAACTTGGTATTAAAAGTAATATGGGCATGTTTACTGGCTGCAATAAAATTAATTCTGGAAATATTGTTTGTCACAGACATGTTAGCCCATCCTCTATCGTAACAGTAAACCATTTCAGGGCATATGGATACGATTAGTATAGATCGTCATTAAAAACGGCTACTAACCAATAAGGAAAACATCTTCAGAGAACTTCCTCATCCGATTTTACGACAAGCAAGACACAAAATTACCAATTAATTTCCACTAATGAAGGAGCCCAAACAGAAGATATTCTTCACCATAAAAATACATTGTATCATTAAAAAATTATTGTGAAACACATTCTAGAATATGTGCAATATAAAACAATTAGAGATTGATGATTTTTACCAGTTTCCAGAGTTGCGTTGTCTGGAAAGCAAACATTGTGATTGAAAACTCCAACTGAAACCTGTCATATACGACACTTCTTGGCGGATGCTATTATAAGTTACAGAGTATAACGTCTAGCCCAATAGTTTGGATAACCAATTATCCTAAATCTAACGACCCACATAATCTTGACCCTAATCACTTTGATAATCCTGACTCAGATAAGGCAGACTCTAATTATAATTATCTTATTATCTCGTCGATTATGCCGCTGTCTATTCTAGCTTAAATTAACTGCTGTATTCAGCATTATCAACCTCATTCAATGCAACTGATGACTTTGCCAAGGCCGTTTATAAAGGACATGTAAGTAACAACTCTCACCACAATAGTTATGTCCTACTACCCAAACCTGACAATGAGTATAACATTTAACATGACTAATGAGAAAGAATGTTTGATTTAAGAAACAGATGTGTATATTATATATATATATATATATATATATATATATATATATATATATATATATATATATATATATATATATATATATATATATATATATATATATATATATATATATATATATATATATATGTGTGTGTGTGTGTGTGTGTCTTTTGTGTGTATGTTTGTGTGTATAGGTGGGTGGCTGGCTGGCTGGCTAGATATATAGATACACATATACACACACTCACAAACACACACACATACATGCATGCATACATACCTGATTGCATACATACATACCTGATTGCATACATACATACATACATACATACATACATACATACATACATACATACATACATACATACATACATACATACATACATACATACATACATACATACATACATACATACATACATACATACATACATACATACATACATACATACATACATACATACCTGATTGCATACATACATACATACATACATACATACATACATACATACATACATACATACATACATACATACATACATACATACATACATACATACATACATACATACATACATACATACATACATACATACATACATACATACATACATACATACATACATACATACATACATACATACATACATACATAGTCAGAACTGGCCCGTTTGAAAAATATTGTATGTGTTTTAACGTGTGGGCTGTCGAATGAGACCCGTTTTTCAAACCTGTTTTCAATGTCGTCTTCTGAGGATTTATTTTGGTTTCACTGATTAATGTAATTCCCTCTTTTTTAGTTTTGGCCTCGTCACAAAGATTGTTATTTGTCTTTTTTGGCAATATCTCAAAGAATCTTTGACAAGCTAACTAAAACTAGGGTTTCTTTTAATCAAGAATACTGCTATTGGTTCTAATAAATGGTCTTTTTGCTTGATGTATAGTCTTCCGTTACGAAAGAAAACTAATATCGTAGATGCTACATGAATGAACTTTTTTCAGAACAAAGCGGCATCATATTTCAAAAATTATCTTCCACATTCAATTTCAGTTTGGACATGAGAGCATGATTAGTGAAGTTATACAAATCTACAAGATCAAGTTACACTGATTTTGGAAAGTTAATCCTGTTCATAATCTGCAAAAATGGACCATAAATAATTCACCCAACGGTATCTTTGATGTACAGCTCAAACTTTATCAACTGATACACAAACGGAAAAGCAGACAGACAGACAAACATGTGGAGCAAAGCTGATGACAAAGTAACATTAAATGTTGCCAAAATTCAGCGGTTGGCGATATAAAGATATGTGAAATGTATGGTTCATTTCCTCTCATGCACATAAAATTTAACATAAAAAAATTCGTATAGTTTGACAAAACAACATTTTTCATCTTGGAGATGGAAACATCAAAAATCAGTATAACTTTATGTTGTATCCAGAATGATTTCAAAAATGAAAATAAAGCAATAATTTCAAACACTCATATACTAAATATTACATGAACATCGTATACCCGATATTTTGTCTATTGGTATGTGTGCTTTATTGCAAGGACTTTTGAACTAAGCTCAATTCCTGACGGATACATTTATATATCTAGTTTTCCTGCCTGTTGCAACTCAGTTAATCAGAAAATTCAGTTCAGGAATGATCCTCTCCCCACCCCAACCCCATCCTCCAATTAACATAGTATAATCGCCCTATTTGATAGAAATTAAACCAAAACTATAAATGACTACTGTGACCCTATTTTTTTACAAATATTTTCTCTATTGAAACCGTCGGTTTCTTGTTGACAGGACGCGAGAATCTCGTGAGATTATGGAGATAACAAGTTTAAGAAACCATTCAGTACTTATACCAATGTGCTGTAAAGGTTCAACCAATCATTATCCGAGTAATAAGCCGAATAAAATCTCTCTGAAATAGGGGTTTAACACTTTAAAAGCACCGTCCCTACATTAATGAAAAGTGTATTATTGAAACTCAACTAATTATCCAAAATATGTTTCAACTGTTGTATTTTGAAAGGTAAATATGTCATTTCAGGCTAGCATTTTACTCACTGATTTAGCAATTATTGTATTTTTAAAACGAAATTATTCGACATCAAACTATGGTTATTCAATAGATTACAACATTTTTGTGTGATGCTGAAACCCATATACAATTTCCTTCTGAAATAATTTTTATGCAGTTTCTACCAGAACAATTAAGTTATTAGCTGTGTCATAAATTTGTAGTTCTTATGAAATACACATACTGAATACAAATAATGATGCAAACTGAGAACGGATAGTTTGTAATATCTTGAGGCTGACGCAAGCATGCCACCGGTGTTCAATTATGAATTCTTTTATAGAGAAGTCAAAGAATAGGCTTGGGCAATTACTGTTAACAAGCGGCAGAGAATTCGGCGATGTATCACTTTTAATTCAAAACGTAGTTTATAAATATTACTTTTACAGTTGTGAAGCGAAATGCCTTATTATATAAAAAGAATCATTAAGAAAAACTAGGTTTGAAATCAAAAGAAATAGAATAGTACATGTTTTGCAAAGATACCATCACAACACGTTGTAACGAGTCATGCCCATCAATTCCGAAAAACGCATTAGCTTTATTTACCCTGGTTTACCCCCTACAAAATGAACTATGGAAGGTACTAATTTCAGGGCAAAGTCATTATCTGAAACGTTTGATTAAAACGGTTGCTTAACGAGGGTTTTACGTTACATAATTTACAGTTGCTTTATATAGTGCCTATTTTTCTGGAAAATATAAGTAATAAATATACAGTTGTATCCTATCTGACAATGGCAAGAAATCTAGAAAATAATTTTAATGTAGATAATAATGAATATGTTTTGGGAAGCTATCATTTACAAAGAGTAAATTTATTTGTAGAAATAATATATCTGCTTATAAACTAGATATTGGCAGTTATGAAAAAGAAAATTCACAGTAAATAAAAGAAAGGAAATAAAGATGAGTCAATAATATGCATTGTTTGATTGAAATGAAGAAGTAAAAAAATATTTACTATTTGGGGGAATTTTTGCATGCATACTGTGTTTTGTGTTTGGGTCAAATTTTGCATCAATGTTGTTGCGTGCTTGGGTGATATTTTTGCATACATATTGTGGATTCATCCCATCTCTTTCATATTTAAATGTTTGACTGAAATGAGCATATTGTTAGCATAAATTAAAGCCTTTAAAAGCAATAAATTAGGTAAGTGAAAGAATTAAATTCATGGCGACTTTAATCTATGATATAATGATTTTGGATTCTTTTAATAATAATAATAATAATAATAATAATAATAATAATAATAATAATAATAATAATAATAATCATAACATCAGTAATAAAAATAATAATAATAATAATAATAATAATAATAATAATAATAATAATAATAATAATAATAATAATAATAATAATAATAATAATAATAATAATAATAATAATAATAATAATAATAATAATAATAATAATAATAATAATAATTCATTTAAAGTCTCAGTTTAAAGGGTAAGAATGTATGACAAAGATGAACGATTGCTTGAGTTTATTCACGACAAGGTAAACTTCAATAGAATGGGGATCAGGTAGATGGTCAGTCTTTTATATAAACCTTCTCACTAACCCATAACACAAAGATTTTATTTCACTGATATGCAGCTGCAGTAGCTTTATGGTTAGCGTACATAGAAGTGATGAATTCGAATCCTACAGCAGTCTGAATGTTTCCCTGACTCGCACCCACACCCAGTCTCAAAAATTAATAACTTGAACGACTAGCGGGCTGATAAGTAACTAGTTAGATATGTTATTTTGATTCGCAGCAATAAAGTCAATATGTTGATAATAGTTTTTTGTTGCAAGAATGATGATGATGATGATGATGATGATGATGATGATGATGATGATGATGATGATGATGATGATGATGATGATGATGATGAGAAGAAGTATAAGATAGTAATATACTTAAATACAGTAAACTTGTGTCATAACCTCTTTTAACAACAAAAACAAAGATAACCGAAAAAAGTAAAAAAGAGGAACTTCCAATGTCTGAATATTAATTATAAAAATTATTGATAAAACAATCTTTGAGAAAGCCCGATAAACCCATTATTCACTCTTCTTATTTGAAAATGGACAATAAAGCTTAGGCTGTACGGAAGCTCCTGGTAAATAAGTAAATTTCTTTATCCACATTGTAAATCCATGTGTAAAATCCAGACGATGCCTATAGTAAATTTCCCGTGCTTGCAACAAATCTGCTTTCTTGTTTCTTACCCTCTTCCGATTCAACGAAACCGGTACTGTCGACGGGTTATAGGCCGAACCGTTAGTATATAGCAAATTTTCGTTTAGATTCACACAGTTATCTATGCGAACTTTAATTTGGTATACAAAGGTCAAATAAATCAACTGGTTTTCCAATAAATGTCTTTAAGACCTGCCATTCAAATGTTTAATTACAATCTTTTGACACAAAGATAGTAATTGTCGAAAAATTGCCTCTCGAAGTAAATGAAGCTTCACACCAAATCTAAATGTTTCTTACGTGAAATTGATTTTGATTACAATTAATGGGTGGTTTTCTATCAAATTGCTGGTTCTCCGAGTCAGGAATAAAATATATAAATCTACTTAGCCCAATAGATTAACCGATTTCGTGATTCGTCGAACAAAGATTTAGAATTATACGTTGAAAAGAAAGCAGAAGTGGAAGCAAGACGTGTGAATAACTAAGCACTTAATATATTGTCCAAGATTTTTTTAAAAAAAAGCAGATAACGGTGAACTTTAATCAAAATCAGTTCCAAACATATCAAGGCTTGTTTGCTCTCCAACTGTAATGCTACCATTACTGCAGAAAAAATATTTAAACAGATTTCGTACTTTTTTGTTTATTATAATCATATGTATGCACGACGAAAGAATATTTTATCGAATATAACAGATAACATGTTTTCTAATCTCCGTACGAATGTAAATTTCACTATTAATATATGCAATCAGATTTCTTTTACCAACACAAGAAATTTAAAAATAGGAATTAATCTTATGTCTCTGTTACAATTAGGCGAGTATTGACAAAAATGCACGTTTTTCAATAAGGTATATTAGTGACCCCCCAATACGGTATTTAGTTAGGTCAAAATCATTGAATATAATCTGATGTATTGCAAAAGGATAATATGTTTGTTTTGTTGTTGGACTAAACGCCATTTTTCAGCACACGATAGGCTATTTATGGCGGCCAGTATTAATGGTGGAGGAAGAAACCGTGAAATCACCGGAAAGAACCACCGACCCACGAAAAGCTACTGTCAAGCTTTCTCACATATGCACATTCGCCGAATCCTAGACTCGAACCCATGCAGACAGAGGTGAGATGGCAGTGTTCCGTAACTGACAGCACTTTAGACCACTCGGCCACTAGGGGCCCCTAGTTTGTTTTGTAAAGACATCTACTGAACAGCTGCATGTCTGCCTCTCAAGCAGAAAATGCTATAAGGACCTTACATTAGTTTGTTGTATTAATGACTATACAATATCAAAGCGTATATAGCAGACCGTATTGATTTAATAATATCAGTTTCAATAACATACACTGCATACAACAGACAAAGACATATAAGGATTTAAGTCATTTAAGACGCCTTACTATTTTCGGAAAAGAGATGAAGCATATAATTTTGATCGATCGCTACATATTCATTGTGCCTCCTTTCAGATTACTGATTGTTTCTTTTTTATTTCTGCACCAATCATGTTGCTTTTAATAGACTTCTCAAGCTACATTTGTTGCCGAAAATGTTTTGTATTTGCTTTGTTTATGTTTTTTTTTAATTTCAGGCAGAGAATAAGTCAACAAAGAAATCAAGGAATCAAGTATAAGTATGTGCATGTATTATCTTTAATGATCTCTTGAGGATGGACGAGGTTTATTTAACACTCGAACCTGTAATGAAAGATACTAAATAATAGTTACTCTGAGGCACGTATCTCTTCAGAAAGAGCAGAAGGGTTTTTATCGCAAAGTAAATGAGAATAAAAGCTCAAACTCTGGCTTATAAATGTGCATATTCAGCATGAAATATCGTCTGCGAAAGAAGCTCAAGTACAGCTGGTAGTTTAAAATGATATTCAAAATTGTATTGCAAATTTAAATAAGCAAACAAATAAGGCAAATCCAATAAACACGTTGCTTTTTAACACCCGTTTTTTGACATACAATCACACACAAACACACACACTCAACTATCCAAAACACAATTTATGATAGCTATATACAGGACTCCATACATACCAACCAAACACCTTGTGTAGTGTCTAAGAATCCTGCACCTACTATCCAACAAAAAGTGTATGATTTATAGGAGGAGATTGGGGTGAAATCGTGTATGATTTATAGGAGGAGAATGGGGTGTAATCGTATCCTTTGCCTACTTTTTAATCGATATCCAGGGGCCCCGAGTGGCCGAGTGGTCTAAAGCGCTGTCCGTTACGGATCACTGCCATCTCACCTCTGTCTGGGTGAGTTCGAGTTTAAGATTCGGCTAATATGGATATGTGAGAAAACTTGCCAGTAGCTTCTCGTGGGTCGGTGGTTCTTTCCGAGGTATTCCCGGTTTCTTCCTCCACCATTAATACTGGCCGCCATGTATAACCTATCGTGTGCTGAAAAATGACGTTAGGCCCCAGAACAACAACAACAACAACAACATAATCGCTATCCAACACCTACACACACTATACATAATACACATTATTTCAAACGCCTTGTAAAGATTTTTAAAACCCGCACCAACAAAAACAACGATTAGAGATTGTTGTTCAAGAAGGTGGATAAAATCTCACAGACATACTATCACTGAGATGAGACACATCAGCTATATCCGTTTTCTTTTAATTAATGCCACTAAAATGTGTGTTCCTTAGTACTTTCAAGACTGGACTATTGTAATTCACTTCTATCAGTTTCTACTAGAGAAAATTCAAAATGTTCAAAACATAGCTCTTCTAATCATCATTATAGTACAATAACTAAGTACTAATGAACACTGTCTACTAAACCAGTCCAGAATCAAGCACGAAGTATGTTCATCATGCCACATTTCGTTGACTGGCTTGGCTCCAGTCCAATATGACTATATGACCTCACTCATGTCTACACCCCATCAGGAAACCTAACGCTCCTCTTCCGACACTTTCATTCTCATTGTTTCAATGGTTGAAACGAATTCATACGGACAACGTTCTTTTGCATAACAGACACCAGCTACGTAAAACGTAAAACGAATTGTCCATAGACTTAGACACATCGAAAGGCATCTCATTCAAGAGTGCTCTTAAAACTCACCTGTTTCAACTAAAATAACAGACTTAAAGACTTAATAATGTTTACTTCTTTAATTATTGTAAACATGTTTTGTTTTGTAATATCACGACGTTTGATTTTATAATCTTGTTGTTGTATCTACATGTGTTATCTAATGAGGATGGCTTGTAAAGATTCGGTGCTGTACTAAATCCACAAGATGATGATGATGATGATGATGATGATGATGATGATGATGATGATGATGATGATGATGATGATCATCATCATCATCATCATCATCATCATCATAATCATCATCATCATCATCATCATCATCATCATCATCATCATCATCATCATCATCATCATCATCATCATTATTATTATTATTATTATTATTATTATTATTATTATTATTATTATTATTATTATTACTATCATCATGTTTATGTTGTTGTTTGAAGGAGCAAATTCAAACTATACTTTCTGAGCTGTAAAAAGACACTATTCGCTACGTCCTAGAGAGTTAAATGAAACACAAAGAATTACTGCATTCAAGAGGAGATAGATTTTAAATCATTCGTATATAAACTCTATAAGAAGAGGGTCTTTGTAAATGTTATATTGGGATTACATTGTCAAACAACGAAGATTTTATAAGACTTATTATACCAATTGTAAATTTTCCGTTTACAAGTTTTACATTTGGAATTTAATTCCTTTTTAATCTAAATTCAGTATAATTTTGGAGATTTTCGTATTACTCGGGCGGAATCAAGTGACCCAACACTAAAACGATCGATGGCACTACAAAGCCCGCCAAGTATTCAAAACCACAACATGAACTTTATCGAAACGAAATATTAAACAACTAAACGAAAATTTGAAGTCCATGGGGTTTCCTCATTACTCTATGAACCTCTGCAACACGGTGGGTGTGAGGTGAAGTTGTTTACGTATGCAAATTCACAATGAAGTGAATATTATAATTCTGTTATTTTTATGTACTGTGGCTGAAATTTCTTTGGATATTGTTTTTGTGAAAATTGTAAATGATCAAAGGACACAGCTAAGTAAAATGGCTGCTTCTTTGTGCAAAAGAAATGAGCCTGAATTAGTCTTAAATTAACTAACTTTAGCAGTTATTACAATAAATTAAAGGAATTTATCCAGACTAGACAATACCAAACGTGCAATGAATAAATTACCAACATACAAAATGTTAACAAAACAAAAACAAACGTTATCATCTCTTTTTCTAATTTACCTCTGAAGTCCAGGACGTGAAAAAAAACCCAGCTTTTTAAAAGATGCATACTTGAAGTAAGAATGCTTTATACTCTTTAAACCATATTGCACGCATCACTAATACACCAAAATAAAATAAATTAAAAGTTTTTTTAACAATACCAAAGATGTACAAGGTGTTTTTCTTAAATAGTTAGTAGTATAACCAGTGAGTAAAACCAGTAAAATTCTATTTTTTTTAAAATCTAACCCTATGTAAAATACTAAACTTTAGAGCGCAAACTTAGGGATCTTTTCAGTCTCCGCTAAAGTCCTGGATATTTCCTTAATTTGGTACTACTTTTAGTCTAAGCTAATTTAATCTTATTCCGAGATGTGTACTGTTTCCCTTATATTCTTGGACAGTTTCAAAATTGCTCCGTTATATTCAGTCACATCCATTTTAGTATTATTGTGAATTCGTTTTCTTGATGATTCTAAACATCAGCACAATACATGCAAATTTACCAACACATCCAACATAAACTGAGCTATAGGTAATGTTTTATATAAAAATCTCGATTATGTACGTTTAGCTACCAGGCAGCAAGTAAAGTGTACACGGTTCACGGTTAGTTGGATAATATGTATACTGAGGTCAACCACTTCGAAATATGTTACAATGTAACCTCATTTAAGATCAACCATTCGACCACTTCTAGTGCCATTTATCCTAAGATAGGATTTCCCGTTTGGCTCTAGGGTGACCCAAAATGTTAATCCTATGGGCTAATGTTAATTCCCGTTTGGCTCTTAAGTGACTCAAAATGTAAATCCTATGGGGCAATGGGTTAAAGTTTATTCCCGTTTGGCTTCAAGTCACTCAAACAGCTAGCATTTGATATTTACCGATTTCAATGCCTGCAAGATATATAAGATTAAAGTACGTACTGTAATATGTTCTTATAACTTCTGTCGAAGATTTTGCACCTGTGTATAATTGCATGTCATTGATTTTTTGGCTGACAATCTGCGGGTAAAAACTTGACGCTGCATCTAAAATAAAGTGTTTTGGACAATGAATGTCATTTCGCCTTGTGTGTGTGTGTGTTCTCATTTCAACTGATGCAAAGCGGACGGATGCTTCCGGTTTCTGTCTCTGCCAATAATTATTTCTGCGAAACTGGGTGACTTTGAGGCAATAAACCCCTTACCTTTATTTATCTAAAATAATTACGATCATTTTCTTTACTGACATTCAGCGTAACTTTATAACAACCAGAAATGTTAAAAATCGAAATGGATATAACGATTTATATAAGAGCCACGTGAGTTCTATTTATATTTTTATTATAGGCCGACTGACTCATACAAACAAATAATTTATTATATGATACCTGAATTCACAGAAAATTGCCAGCAGGTTCTTTTATTATATTTTATGTTGCTACTAAAATAACTGTACGATGAGAGGGTAATCAAATAATGAATGCCAGCCATCGCTAGTGTCAATTATTTTACTTGAACTTTTGTCTTCCTGGATCGAATGAGAAAATAAATGGAAATAGAGCTTGTGCAACCATTTTAATTACGCTGCTAAGTTTTCATTTCCTCTTCTAGTTCGCTGGCTATGTTATTTTATTTTCCCACCATTGTTCGCGACTTGAGATATATAGGTGTTGTATTGTTTGTGATTTTGGTTATGTTCGATGTCTTGTCACAAAGCAGCGTGGTCATGTTCGTCTTCTAGTCATAAAGTACAACTTCTTGACCCATGTGCTATATCCCCTAACCGATCTCGATATTAAAATCCAATAAAACGCTTTATCTTGCAGATCTCAGCAATTTGCATTGCTTTATCATTGTACATGTCTTTTGCGCACTCAAGGCGTTTATGCTAAAGCTTCCACTATACCTGCAAGGTTGGTTTGTAATGCGTTTTTCATTATTCAAGATGCTTGATTTGTCAAGATGATTGACCTAATCATCAATAGAATTTCTATTTTCGCACAACAATTAGCCATCTTCACTTCGGTCATTTACTTTTGAAGTTTTGTTATCAAAGACCCCTCCTGTGGTTGGCTTTAGTATAGCTACGATGGTGTAGTCTGATCCTACACCGTACAATGGAGCAAATAAAACTATAGCCAGAGACAAACAGATGACTAGTTAAAATCTACACTTAGGTAGAGTTCTGTTTTCCAGTAATTTTGGCTAATTATAAAATTATTAAACCTATATCGGGTAAATTATATTGAAATGTTAACCCTTGCCGTACTTTTCCACAGTTACATGTAACACAACATACTCGGTGTAATTCGTTTCAAAACAAGGCTTGCTATGCCATATTTGGATATCCTACGATACATTATTTAGTGCATAAAATATTACTGTGATATGCTTACGTTACCAAAAATCGTGTATATCCTTACATGGCATAAATAAAAAAAGAAGTTCAAAACGGAAGAAGTTATCAGATGAACTAATATGGCGGACGATTCAAAAGAAAAAATGTAAAGAAGGTAAACAATATTGTACACGTATTTCTGCAATGATATGCAGCAATTATGGTATCAAAAAAGTGTAATAATTCATTTCTTTTAGTATGCATGATGAACAATTTTAACAAATTTTTGTAGTAAGCTGGAATGTGCCAGGTGTGAAAAAAGTCACACCCGACTAATCTGCTGATACACACGACTCATGATTCATGAGTCGTGTCTAAGTGTCGTATGGCCGACATTCCTCTTTTGTTTTTCAGGAAACACGGTACAATATAAAGATAATGCAGGGCCATATTTGTTGTAATAGAAAATCCATCTGTGTGCCCTGGGTGTAGCAGTAAAGGAGATGATATTAAAACCAGAATTATGCAATGAAGAGATGTAGGTAAAAGGTCGAGAAATGGGCACTACCCAGTAATTACGTTTTTTCATGTCATAGAAATCTGAAGAGAGAGAGACAGACAGACAGACAGACCGACCGAGAGATAGTCACAGGGCCTTGTGACGCCTGACACATTGACAATCATATAGAAGATCCATATTTGTATGAACAACTTAAATAATAATAACTTTGTTTGTTGTTGTTTCTATTTTTTGTTTTCGTTACAGTGCGTTACAGTGAGTGTATTTTCATTGAGATCGAGTTATCGAATCAACTTCTGCTTGCCTTTGATACTGGGATTATTTTATTATTGATGCAAAAGTTTTTTTTGTATAGTTTAGTGAAGAAAATAATATTTCTTCTGATCGTGATGTTTATTTAATTCCTGTATCGGCGCTATATCGAGGCAGGAAGCACTGAAAAAGACTGTAGTCCCAGGTCGTTTAACTGGACGAAGAATACGCTAGAACATGATGTGATGTAAATATGATTTTTAACGTAGCTTGAACAATTTTTCAGTCAAATTGCTACGATGTCTAGCACTGAGGCATCATGCCGCAGACATGTAGGCATGATATCCCACCCAGGCACATTATCGTGACACCAGGCCGACCAGTCCTAACACTAACCTAACCTCTTAATGCAGAGCACCAAGCGTGGCAGCTGTTAATACAATTTTTGTAAGTCTTTGGTATGACTCGACCGGGGATCGAACCCACGAACTCCCGCATCCAAGACAAACGTTCTAACCACTAGTCCACCGGAGCGGTTCTAGAACATGAAAAGAAATATACTATATACAAAATTATTTGTAAATCAATACATTCGATACTGGCTTTATTCCAAGCATTCTCTAATTTTTGACTTGTGATAGAATATTTAGGATTATTTGGGATTTAATTTTCACAATACTATTAGTGTCGTTCGAACTATTGTTACGTGTCTAGGCTCGTACAAAGTCACAAATAAAAGAGTAAAACGAACAAGCTTTGTAAAATTTAACAAAATAATTTATTTCCGTAAAAGCAAAAATATGAAAAAAGACTTGCGGTTTGTGAATCTAATCCAAAATTAATCATAGAAATAATAATATGTCATATAACTAAAAACGTTCAAAATGAATTAAAGTTCTAATTCCGATGAAGTTTGAAGATGGAAGGCGATGACGTCTTCTATATCCTGTTTAGTGTTGTCGTATCAACAGTTCCTTATTGAATTATGTGAATCAAGAATAATATTCAGGCTTTAGAATTCAAAGTAATTTCCAATAAATGCTTTTGTCCAAGAATTTTGATGAAGAAGAGCGCTTATATATGTTTACCAGAGAAATTAATTACTAAGTCTAAAAAGTAGAAAAACTTAACTGAAACTGATCGCAACACAAAACTACATTTGAGCTCCAAACGTATCCATTTATGACTGAATTAAATCACTATAAAGCGTTAGGTTTAAACGCACTTTTAGATCACTTGATGTGGTCACTTGGTCACTTAATTCAAATGGCGTAGTAAGCCACGTATGCCATCGATGAATTTGATTCCACTTAACGAATCTTACTATAAGATTCAATAATAAGAAATAAAAAAGTTGTTTACAGCAGTATTGACACGCAAGACAAAAATGACATTGTTAACAACCAATGATTTACACTCTAGGAAAGAAAAATGTTGTTTACCAATTCTGTATCAAGGTCAGGAACTATGTCAGCTACTATACAATGTAGCAATATTGGTTATGTACCAGAACTGAACTGAATGTTAATTAAATTACATATACGTAACACTATAATATTGTATTCTAGGAAAATAAACCGGTAATTATTACACAACGTGTTGGTTTCGCTCCTTCCTGTTACTTAGTTTAAGGGCATAAAGTCGTAATAGTTTTCAATATTGATTTATGTAGCGTGGTCATAATTCAATGTATTAAATCTGACCAAACTTTTTGTGTTTTTTTTTTTCCAAGTCCATCCGTAACACTTGAGATTGGAAGTCCCAGCTTGTACAAGCATATTTTGAAACAGGTTAAATTTAAACTTTTTGAAAACTTTTCTATTCACATTTTGTGGGCGAGATTATTTGTTCCTTTGAAATATGACCTAAAGGATAATGATTATTTATTAAATTAGAAGGATCTATTTCTGACAATGTGACACTTAAAATATTTGATTTGGTTTAGATTTTCTAAAGAAATTTATTTTAAAGAATATGAGATACTTGAAATTTAACAAGATTTTTTTCCTCTTTATATTGCAATTTTTGTTTTCAAATAGTTTGCCTTATTGTCCTATATTGCTCATGCCATACAATAGGCTTTTAACATCGTACTGATTTAACATTCAGACTGATGAGTAACTTACCCGTTATCCGCAAATATGCGAATTTCTGAAAAGTTCCAATTATGGTGTTATTGGTTTACAAGAAGAAAAGTACTGCACCTACTACTGTGTATTATAGAACTTTTAAAGATACCTTAGACCAGCCAGAGTTGGAAACATTTAATACCACACATTGTTTACGAAGGAATGAATAATGAAGACTATATTCAACGTAAAACTTTGCCTAAAACATGTAACGTAAACATGTACCACTTAAAAATTCGCTGGGAACAGTGGTTAAAACGCTTTTTTTCTCAAAGTCTTTGACAAACATATGCACTTGGGCAACCTGGTCTATATGTTTAGTCTAATCATCATTTACACATCATTGTTGCGTTTTATAACTGAAATTTTTGTCACACCTGAAGCTTGTCAGATATAACAGGAAACGTGTGTAAGTAATCATTCAGGTTTGTGCTTGGGTGCATTCCATCAGTACAGCAAGATTTTGAAGGATTTCAACCATGTGATAATTTTTAAACCGAATGAAATGCTTATTCTGTATTATTTATTGTGCTTTAGTGTTTATGAAAACATTCTTGATGAGGTAATGCAATTTGCATGTGTATAAATATATAAATATTGGATATTCAGCGTTTCAACTTTCTTTTGTCCTCTAAATTTGTAACTGTTCCAACATGAAGAATGAACTACACAAATTCTTCCTGGCTATTTATATATTTCCAACGTGACGTTGAATCTGAATTTATTTGAATCATCATGTTGGGCTCTCTTAAATTCTTCTTTAACGTCTGCTCTGAACTGCTATGATGTTCCTTGTATGAACTAAGTTTCTAAGTTTTATTTGTAATTCAGGAAATTGCTCAGTTTTTAAATAAAATTATTGTCATCTGTAACAGCTAGAATAGGTTAGATAAACTTCTAGTGTCTTTCTATATTTCAACCGTTTTTGAAAATCACTGAAATATTCGAATGAAGCAAAGTCACTGGCTTTGTGGTCTACGATTGTAAAGCTAAAATTACCGTCTTTCCTCTCAGTCCTTTTTTCATGCAGCCAATGTTGTTTTATATTCCTTCGTTTTCATTCCGAACCCCAGCATTGTTTGGTACTTCAAACTGTGACATATTCACTGCACAATCTGAGGACGAATATAAGCGCCACTTACCGGAAAAAGGGACGTAACTCATTATTTTTCCTGTTGGAGTCTATATACTCACAAAGCTGAACCAGTTTTCCTCAGATACGTTTGCAACTGTCATATATTTATCTGAATAACCTCCTTCTACATTTTTGTATTTTATATATTGGTGTATACTTTATATATTGTTGAATTGATATATATATATATATATATATATATATATATATATATATATATATATATATATATATATATATATATATATATATATATATATATATATATATATATATATATATATTAGTATACGCTTTTTATTTTAGTGAAGACTGCATCTGTTAGTGTATACTTTATAAAGTGATGTATATTGTATTCATTGGCTTATACATTATATAGTGGCGGTGATAATTATATCTTTATGCTAGAAACTACGTTGCAACTTCCATCATCGGCTGTCCAAATGTTCACAAAAGGTGGTCGACATTTTCCTTGTGTAAAAGAAATTTCATTCTTTGATCTCTCCAATTTATTTAATTATGTGCATGCGATCTTTCATTATTTCTCTTTATTGTTTCCACTATTAAACACAAACGTGCTTCAGCTGCAAAACGATGTAAACAAGATGAAATGATTACAATTCAAGTCCACTTTTCGAATCATCACGTTTGCAATTAGATGCTGATTGTTACTCTTCCAATTTTCTTTGAAGGCCACTTAAGGCTGAGACAAGACATTAGTATTTTACACTCAGAGATTGTGCTGTTTATATATCATAACGAGATCCGGTTGCTGGCAAGATCTAGTAGAAACTAGAAGCATCTATTGGAGCCAGAAAATAAGCACTTTGAGGTTTACTACTATTAACGTGGAATTATAATAATAATAATAATAATAATAATAATAATAATAATAATAATAATAATAATAATAATAATAATAATAATAATAATAATAATAATGTTTTTTTTCAAAAGTGTTGAAAAGATATTTCGAAAAGAATTACCTTACAAGCTTCAGGACGGTTTCTTCCCAGCATAAAATACATTCCTTAAAAATAGCTTTCTTCGAAAATATTAAATTGCCACAAAACTTACAAGGTTTTTTCCTGAAACAATTTGCAATGGAACATGCAATTTCAATTATTCTCGGGTGTGTTAATGCAATCAATGGTTAAAGATCGTAGAGTGAAAACACGTGTGTCTTGTCAGTCACGGCACATCGGCAGTGTCAGTCACGACATTGCCACAAGATTACATTCACGCTTTATTTCATTTCAATCCGCGGCTTAAAGAGAACGGGTAATTCGAGATGGAACTCAGACAGCGAAAGGTATTTTGCATACAATAAAACGTGTCGTCACTTCCATCAGTTAAATTAAAACATTGTAATACCTTTTAGTCACATAATGTTCAAATTTTGAAGTGATAAAGAAGACTTTAATAAGACTTTTTGTACATTTTAAGGAAATAATGTGTTAGCCACCAACCCACCCACACTAACACAAATTCAATCTCACAAAGGTAAGGTGAACTCCCAGCTGCTTAAATATTTGGAATAGCAATATGGATTAGCAATAGCAATATGGATAAGCAATATGAATTAGCAATATGGATTTCAAATTTTGTACCAATTCAGGTTCAGCGTAAGATTTGTAAACGTTTATATTTCAATAGCATTTATAAACCTTTTAAAGAAATGAGTTTGCTGAAAAATGTCCTAATTTTCCAATGCTTTATAATTTTAATTCTCAGATGATGCTACCACCACATGGTTTAAAAAATGAAACCTAGTTCCTGTTGAAATACATATTGATACTTTGCGGGTACTAATGAAATATTTATTTCCAGCATCAGTCTCCATTTCCGTGTTTTATTATTGTTGGTGTTATTTTTATTATTATTATTATTATTATTATTATTATTATTATTATTATTATTATTATTATTAGTAGTAGTAGTAGTAGTAGTAGTAGTAGTAGTAGTAGTAGTAGTAGCAGTAGTAGTAGTAGTAGTAGTAGTAGTAGCAAATTGCTTTCTGTGTTTCCACTATTGAATGGTCGCACACACGCACACACTCACACACACGCACTCTCACACGAATACCAACACCGCTTCTGTGGTCCAGCATGAGTGAAGAAAGTGAACCGGAAATTCTTTTATCTAGTTAGATTTACTGTATATAAGCCCTTGATAGTTTAGACGTGAATACATATGCACATACACACACCAAAGCTCTTTGCGCTTCTCCTTATTACGGCCATTTCGTGCCTGAGTCATAGTCAGGAAAATAGAAATAAGACTTGAAACAACTTTTTTACCTGTGTGATTGCAGTGCAAGATACATTGCAGGTTAATATTGCAAATCATAAGGAAAGCATTTTCCATCGAATGTTTTCAAGTTATTACATGATATTTGTTTCTTCTTGTTTCTGTATCGTTGACATCATTTTCAAATCATTTTTCCATAACTTTTATTTATTTTGCACCGTAAATAATGGATTTACATGAAATTCTATGACATGATCGTTACTTGTGTGTGTGTGCTCATTTGTGCGTGTGTGAGTGTGCGTATCTGTGTGTGTATGTGTGTGTGTGTGTGTGTGTGTGTGTGTGTGAGAGAGAGAGAGAGAGAGAGAGAGAGAGAGAGAGAGAGAGAGAGAGAGAGAGAGAGAGAGAGAGGGGCGCATAATACACATTGAATTTACTTGTCTGAAATGAGACAGGCACAGTTTTAACATCTATGGGTATGCGCTGGGTTTCTCGCGGTTTCCACTTGCTTACTATCAAGGAAATACGATGTGAATGCACTCATGGGAGGTATACACACAATCGCGCCAAAATGTTGAATTGAGATAAATAAAAAAACAACAGGATACATCACTGTCGATTAGATAAGTATAGCATGATTCAGAAAACCTAGAAAACTCCATGACGTATATGTCACATTTTAAGATAGGTACTGACATTAATTGTTCAGATTTAATGGAAGTGATATTTGAAAATTGTTTTTTATAGTGAAGATACGCCATCATGGCAGGCAACAATCTAACCGACTTTGTTATGTTGCCATAAGACTGCTCTTGCAGAATGTGAAATATTAATCTGACACATTTATTATCTGATCAATTCAAATCGATAACAGGCTTTACCAATGGTTTCATTATGAAAGAAAATTGACCAGCGGCATTGAAAAAAGTTTAACATCACCGTATAATTTATCAAAACTTCTACTGCTCGCTTTCTTTCTATATGTTTTTATTTTGGAAGATAGGTCTATTCTTTTTTGTTTGTACTTTGCGTCTTAGTACAAGCCAGCATCTTAAGATACGATTTGTTGCTTTTATTTTGAGTATTATGGTCATCGTCATCAACAACTTCACCAACCAGTTATAATGGCCAAAATGATAATTAATAATTGTTATAATAATGGTGCACTTCTTCTTCTTCTTCTTCTTCTTCTTCTTCTTCTTCTTCTTCTTCTTCTTCTTCTTCTTCTTCTTCTTCTTCTTCTTCTTCTTCTTCTTCTTCTTCTCAATATTATTATTATTATTATTATTATTATTATTATTATTAGTAGTAGTAGTAGTAGTAGTAGTAGTAGTAGTAGTAGTAATAGTAGCAGTAGTAGTGGTAATAGTGATAGTAGTAGAAGAAGTAGTAGTAGTAGTAGTGTGCAGTTTGTATTTTTGGCGTAGCTTTAGTGTAAAGGACCAAATGTTTAGTTCGATCTTTCTTTGTTATAATTAATTATGGTAGAACACACTGAGCTGCATACATGTACCATTAACAAAACTTATGGGGAACTGGCCACCTTGTTCAAGCCGTAAGATTAGTTCAGGCGAGGCCAGAAGTTATTAGTTTTAAATTAAGTACTGAGTTTTTCTTAAACTTACCGAGAGGGGTCAAGACTTGTTCTGCTTAGAACTGATTTTATAACGCAGTGTTTAATACTGGAAAGGCGGGAATTATTTTAAATCTGATTAGTCACGCTGTGGAAGGGGGTGTAGTTTAAACTGAAAATGTTAAGTTTAAATATACTGGAGTTATTTTGAAACTTCAGTCTACCATTATCTATAAGAGAGGACGGAAGTAAGATCTGGGGCTCCGGGAAGTTTAAAAAGCAAATTTATCGAAATCAATTGTCTTCCAAGGGAGAGACGTTGTCTGAGGTTTCAACAGACACCTAAAGCAGAAAAACACGATGTAATTGCAAAAATCTCAAATAATTCTTTTATGATATGATTTAATTACTTATAGGTACTTGCATTTGTATGAATTTATGTAAGTCGTTTATGCTATGACTTAATTACTCGTAGAAGTACGTATTTGCAGGAATATTTTTGTTGAGTCGTAGATTAATTTTTCTTGATACGGTATACTTGTGTCCGATTTGTTTCTCTGAGCCTGTGCAACGATATTTTCTTTTACATATGCATTGGCGGCTTGCTAAGTTATAGTCTTGATTATTGTAGGAATTGAGTAGGTTGAATTTATACTTATTTTATATATGGAATTTTGTATCCGAAATAACTGTGTCGAGGTCATTTAACTGGTGATATTGTATTTATAGTCAATGAATGAATTGATGATTGATGTTAAGGAAGTAGTCTAAACTATCCGAACCAATCCATTATGTATAATGGTAGCCTTGATGTATAGTGTGGAATTTTATTCATTTACGCATAATGATGCCGCATGAAAAGGGCCAAATCCACCTCAGGCGTAAATGGCATTCCCAGTTCATTAGTCTAGGAACTAGCTAGACTGTTTAAAAGTCGAGTTAATTTCTGACCTCAAGGGGGTCAGTCTAATTATGTATTTCCGTTAACGTGACGGAAGATTTAAGCTGTTTGTTTGTACTTTAATAAGGAGAGATAATCTGAAAAGAGTACAACCCAAACAGTGTGGGAAGTAAAAACAGCGTGGTGAGGAAAACAGTGGAGGAAGGAAAAATAACAGTTTGAAACGAAGTAAAAAGTATCTCGAGTATCTCGAATTGTTGGAACGAGAGAAAGTGGAACGGATGACGTGCTGAACAAATGGAACAGAAGTATAGTCTGAGAGGGCATGTGAGGCAGAGACAGTCAATAGGTTATGTTTTCATGCAAGGCAGAGTTATTCGATTACCCAAACTCGTATGATGATTTTAGACTCTATCTTAAACAACATCGCCCAGTATATAATTGTCATTGTATTTTGAACGTCATTAATTGCCACTATATTTTTGAAATTCCGTAATTAGCAATAGGCAAAGAAAGATGTGTATCTTTCGAACGGTCACTTTTACATTGTTTATTCGTGGAAATTTCTATCGTTTGAAATTTTATTAAATTTTGTTTTTACTTTTAACGGGGGCTCGTCTTATTTGTTCTGTATATTAGCTCAGATTACTACTTTATTCCATTCATAAATCCCTACTTGCATTAGCTAATTTGATACCGGGCAAATTTCAGTGTTTGAGGTCACCCTTTAGACACGAAGCCATAAACATATTTTACAACATTTAGCAATGTTCCAGTCATAACGCAAGGATGTCTGTAGTGTGGCAGTTTATAGTGATGTCTAGCATTGTGGCATCATGCCCCTGACGTGTAGCATGATGTCACTACCGGTCACATTATTTTGACAACATGCCGATCAGTCCAAATATTAACTTATTAATGCCGAGCGGTTGTTAGTATCATTTTTATAAGTCTTCGGTATGATTCGGCCGGGTTCAAACCCACGACTTCCCATATCCGATACGTACGCAGTAGTAGAAGTAGCAGTAGTAGAAGTAGCAGTAGTAGTAGCAGTTATTGCTGTGGTTATTCTTGTTGTTATTGTCTTATCCTGGTCGCCACGCTTTTATCAACATGAGCATGATGTGGTCTTTATTCTTTTTAAATAGAAACAGTCATATTACCATGTGGCCTTCGCATTTCAATACAATGTAATGAATATAATGGGTCTTTTTATTATTATTTATTATTTATTCAATACAGAATTTATCATCTTTGAAAACATTGTTACCCTTTTTTAAGTCATCAAAAGCTCTAGTAATTATTTAACTTCTCCAATATTACGTTTACCATTATCGACAACATTAATGTCCCTTTCCTCCCTGGCATTTCAATAAACCGTTCATAGTTCACTCGGGCATTTAACTTCCGTTCATGCGCCTCTGTTCATACATCCTTATATATTTGTTCACACATAGAAAGATAAATACTCGTAGTTTTGAAACCATTCATCTTCTACCGGAACAATTATGTGCACTGACAAAGGAAGTACTAGAGTATTTTCAGCTGTCAATATTGTCGATATTACTTCCGTAAGAGCTACTTTAATGCCAGTGGAGATTAAGCTGCATTTGGAAACAAGCACGTGAGATCTAAAGCTATTCAACACAACATATCGCCTAAAAGGGCATTTGACGTATAAAATCGGATGATGTTACAATCTGTTGTAACAACTTTGATTTGATTTCAGCATCAAGTCAGCGATTACGCGCCGAAATTTTTTTTATCATTATTTTATAATCATACCTGTTTATATGAATCTTTTGTCTCATTTGTCTAACTTACCCTGCAAATAACTTAACGATTGAACTTAACGATCCATTATTAAATGATTTTGTTGCTTGTTATACATTTGCATTTTTAAACTCACACATTGGAAGTGCAACGACAGATTTATTTCAGACATGTTGCTGTATTCGTAGTATTACCGCAATTACGAACAAATCTCATGGGCGTGTGTGTGTGTGTGCGTGTCTTATGGGCTTGTGTGTGTGCGTGTCTTATGGTCGTTTGTGTGTGTTTGGATATATATATATATATATATATATATATATATATATATATATATATATATATATACGTGCGTACGTACTTTTTTGTCAATGCGTGTTTATATTTTCAAAGCAATTAAAATTAAAGTCTTATGTCTTTTGCTCGTTTTCTTAAAATTTAATCAATGTACAATGTCTATTGCATGATCGGTAGGTGTGGTAGGTGTTTTGTCTGTCAATGTCCAGTGTCTATTGTCTGATACAAGCCGTTTTAATTTGTAAAGTAATCTAAAATTGTCAAAAAGTTTAGCACCATATCATAAGCTGTTCATCTTTGTGTTGTATGTTCATCTTGATGTTAAAACACTAAGAATACTATATTAAATTGAGCACAAAAAAAGAAATTATTTATTTCATTGCTTTAATAATTTGTTCGTGTCCTTTGTGGTTAAAATAAAGAACGAATTATTTAGTCAATATATTCAGAAATGAATTGATACAACTTTCAAAAATTAATGTATTTATAAACATTACATAAATCTGAAAATAAAAAAGATTCCTAATAAATGTCATTCGTCAACTAGGAAAACAATCCAGTAAAGAGTGAAGTGATGAACGTATTTATTATCCTTTAACCCAACATGGGGGCAAATTTTTTTTTCTTTCCTATATAAAACGTCATTGCCACACTTTAGTACGTATTTAGCTTGCTACTATTATTCCGTCATTTTTCAGCACTGGTAACGAGTTAAAAAATACAAATGAAGATCAAGGTACATACTATTTACGATCGGTAAAATAATCATGAAAAGTTAATCGAGTGTGAGGACAAATTACTAAATCTATAAGAAAGAAAGCAATGTTTAATTTGGCTTCTAGTGAGTCTGACATTTAAATGTATCATTGACAGCAATGTTTTATTTGGCTTCTAGTGAGTCTGACATTTAAATGTATCATTGACAGCAATGTTTATTTGGCTTCTGGTGAGACTGACATTTAAATGTATCATTGACAGCAATCTTTTATTTGGCTTCTAGTGAGACTGACATTTAAATGTATCATTGACAGCATGTTTATAGCAATGCAATATGACCAAGACAATGACCGTATTAAAAATATCATGTATTCTTTGGTGTGATAATGATATAGTCTGTACAGTACTGTAGACATATCAAGATAAAGACCGTTTCTTCAATTAACTAATCTGCAGCATCCCACAAGAACATAACTCAATCAAAATATTCCTCGATAAAAAATTTATATGCAGAAGTTCGGATTTTTTCAGGTCTACAAAGTTTATCGAAACTAACACTTTACCGCATTTGCATTCTGCATGATTGGGTCCTATGGGAATATTACAATTTTGGCGTTGATAGGAGTTGGTGTCTTGTAAGCAATGTACCGGGTTATTGTTCCCTAGTGACAGGTTAGGCGTCTCAGCACAGAAGTATGTTGTTATAGATTCATCTTGGCATTCTCACTGAAACATGAGTAATTACGTTCTAGTGATCCTGTAATATTACCGTTGTTGCATCGTGAGGAAATCTCCTTCAGTACATTCTGTAAAATATAGCCACTGTTCCTCACAAGGGCATTTATTCGATGACTCCAAAACAATGTTCTAAAACGGATTAACATAATTTTCAATCAATTGATTATCCTATATTTTCTCCAGATTGTTTTTCATTTTATCGTTGCTGAAAGCTTTCAGCGCCAACTATAATATCAAAATGTATTACAATCAAATGTTAAATTCAGGCGACTTTGAATGCCGAGACTGACTTTATACAACATAATCAGTCCTCTGGTTTTGTCTTTTTGATTTGTAATTTGTAATTTCCGCAAGAAAAGTGTAATCATTATTAAAAGCTATTTTACTAGAGCTCAGTTAATGGATGTAAAATCCCTATAAGTGGAGTATAAAAATTTTATAATACAAAATTAATCTTAAAACATTGCTTGATTAAAGAAAATATACAAGACATTTATTTTGCACAATCCAACGTTAAAACATGTTTATAATAAAACAGTCGGTTAGAAACGCACGTCACACATGAATAAATATTCAGTCATCCTGGTGAAATGAAGGAGTTGTAAGGGTAAAAAATATAGACGTTTTCAAATACATTAGTGTAACTAGGGAACATTCTCATTTTTATTTTTATCACCAATATGAAGTTGCATTTTTTAAAGTATATCTCTTACAATTACAGTATTAGAAAAAGAAGCTTTGCTTGTGTCATCTCCGATGTTCTCTTCCTAATATGCCGAATATCTTCATACTCTCCGAAAACTGGTACTTTTAATGTTTTTCTTCATTCTTTCATAGTTTGTAAGTAACGTCTTTTATACAAAAGTCCTCCCGGTCTTCTCATATCAGAAACGCGTAGATCTGTTCCTTCCATATTCCTCCTGTAGAACCAAAGCAGCCTTCTAATTGATGAAAATTATACCGATTTTTAAGGAAAAGAAGGATATGAGATTTTGTCAAACATTTCCTTTCTGGAGATTAAATAGGCTGCCATGATAGTCTCTGAAGTGAGTATGCGATCAGCGTTTCCATTAGGTCCGGAAAAGAAGCGCGTGAAGGATGATCATAAAACTCGCGTGGACGCTTATTATGAACACTCATCGCAGCTGACAACATTGCTTTACAACGAATTTTGATATCTCTGCCTTTCCGCTGGAAATTGGGGGAGCATACCAAAGGAATTTACTGCTATAATAATGGCATTGGTGATGTGAATGTTATCGAATCAAAGTATGCAGAAATCTACAACCCATAGAAAGCAAGAAAACTGATTTTCTTTAATTTTGACTCTAATAATCTGCAATGATACCTTTATGTTGTTTATAAAAATTTTCTTCATTACTGTTTTAAAAATAAGGTTATTGCTTTTAAATGAATATTTTTGGATGAAATTGTTAAAACAAACAAGAATTATATTTCCAGCAGGTGCTTCTTTTTCAACCCTAAAATGTCGACTTGTCTTGTGTTTGAATATACGTGTCACGCTATAAAATATCATTCTTTTTTAGTATAATTTTCCCAATAGGCACTTGCAAAGGAACAGAGTAAATCAATATATTTTCGTGGTTTTCAGTTTCCGTCGATTTACAAAATATGAAATGGTCGTAAAAACCTAAACTGCTATATTTGAGAAAAGTTGTCCTATAATTTCCACATACTGAATAAATGTTCGTGATCTTTTAATTTTACGTCATTAAAAATAACGTCAAAAAACAACAAATACACAGCCAAATGATTATATATGTTTCTTAGGAATTAAAAATTTACAAGTGATCTTTTGTTGTCAATGATTTCGATAATTTTCAACTGATGTACCTTTCAATGGAGCCTGTTACTGGTTAGTAGTTTGTGCATTATGGTAACAATATTTTATTACACACATAATTTAATGTGAGTCAATGTTTTTGTAACATTTTTAAATAAATTATTATAACCCTATGTACCTGTTCACATTTTGATTTCTTTCACATCTTTGAGTCTTGTTATAATATCAAATCCAATGTAATTCTTGTGTAATTAATAAAAAGGATTATGGTAACAATATTTTATTACACACATAATTTAATGTGAGTCAATGTTTCTAAAATTTTTAAAATAAATCATTATAACCCTATGTACCTGTTCAGTTGCATTTTAAGACATAGTGAAACAATGTAAGAGAAGAAAAACCGCAAAGTTTCTTAGATGAATATTTTCTTCCTGGTGAATAGCGATTCATTGTACGCTGTTTAGTAACATCATGACCAGAACATGAATTATTTTCTTCCTATAAGTAAATACATGGCATAGAGGTATCTGAACATGACTGATTACGAATAATATTAATACAAATAAATCACTATTGCGTTTGCATGCGACAACCATGCTATAAGATATTGAATCAATGAAGTCACATCATGTAAGCAAAGAGATTTTTTAATACATTTACGTCTCTATTTAACAGCAAAATAACCTGATGCAAAATAATATTTTAGCCAATGTTTTTTGTCTCATGATATGAGATGAGATCTGTACTGTTTAGTGCGTTGTTTTGAGTGGTTGCGATGTTAATGTCTAGAGTGGTTGCAATGTTAATGTCTTAAGTGGTTTTCAATATTAGAGTCTATAGTGGTTACAATGTTAAAGTCTAAATTGGTTGCAATATTAATGTCTGAAGAGCTTGCAATATTAAATTCTAGAATAGTTGTAGTGTTAATGTTTACAGTGGTTACAATGTTAAAGTCTAGAATATTAATGTCATTGCCATTTTCTCTAGATATTGGGATGCACATTTTTGCACCTTTATGTATATGCATGAGAAGTAATTTAGTAACTAAATCTCGAAATAGCCCGTTTAAGATCATAAATAGCGTACTTGTAGTGTTTGTGTTACTTAACTAATGCTATCAGAAGCATCATCTAGTTTTTTTTGGAATATCTGCTTTCAGTCAATTGGACATAATAATTAATGTACTTTCTGTGAAAATTTAATTTGTGTGTGCAATACTGAGTGAAACGTCGCATAAAATTCCCCACTATTCTAACACTGGGAATATCATTTTGCTTGTTTAAGGAAACATCTAGATCTTCTTGTAATGCAAACAGATGGGATTTTATTTTGGTTCAATGAATGAAACACGTCATTTTAGCAAAGCAAAGCAAATGCCAGATGTGAAAACTGTCTCAGGTTACATTAGCCAAAGGAAACACAAGGTTTTGCGTATCCTTTTTATTAATTGTACAAGAATTACATTGGATTTGATATTATAACAAGACTCAAAGATGTGAAAGAAATCAAAATGTGAATTGCGGTCAAGGAAGGTGACCACGTTTCAGGAAGCTGGTTTGACTTAACTGCAAGATGTCACTAGCAATTATTTCATTTTAATGGCATTGACATTGTCTCATATGGTGAAAGATTACGAAGCTAAACCAATTTACTTTGCAATTAACATTTGCTGCAAGGTCCACTGCCTTTTAATATGAAATTGTGACTTTTTGCCGCTGATACCAGGCAACGTAATGCTTTGAATTTCTCTTCAAGCGGATCTGAGAATGGAATTCTCTATATAAGTTACTAACATGAATTTAGGACAACATAGATCATGGTGTATTTTATTGCTTTACACAAGATGATGATCTCAGTCAAGTATCTGAATGTACTAATGATACGAAATCCATGTTTTTGTTTCTAATTTGTATCTCACCCTGTTCCAGTTTCTTAAGATTTAAACATGAAAACTCATTGCTGTACCCGCCTTTATAGACGCCACTGGATCTTTTTGCAGAAGCAGAACCAGTTAGTCATACCCCTCTCTCTCTCTCTCTCTCTCTCTCTCTCTCTCTCTCTCTCTCTCTCTCTCTCTCTCTCTCTCTCTCTCTCTCTCTCTCTCTCTCTCTCTCTCTCTCTCTCTCTCTCTCTCTCTCTCTCTCTCTCTCACACACACACACACACACATATATATATATATATATATATATATATATATATATATATATATATATATATATATATATACGAGAGAGAGCAAGTGAGTGAATGATTGGATGAGTAGGTGGATGGGTGGGTGAGTGAGTAAGAGAGAGTTAAAGTGTGTGTATGTGCGTGTATGTCTGTGCGCTTTATATTAAATTTCCTTATGGAAGATTTTAACAGACGGGGAGGGTGTTATGAACACATAATAATTTACGATATATCAAAGTTGGAAAGATGCCAAGGCTTGATTATTAATGATTGATCAAATGACAACCCCCCGTATATAAGGATATAGTTTATTGGTATAAAGTACTTAGTCTGAAACCTCCGTGAATAAACCGTATACTATTGTATACTTTATACAATGACCTAATAAAAATCGTAATTGAAGCAAGACAAATTTACATATATAAAATTATCCAAAGCAGCAAATTCCATCTATTCTGTAACATAAAGGTTTTGAATAATCATATTGCATATATTTGTTGGAACTTTGTTGTCTTCTTAACGCTTGAATTATGTAATGTACAAGGATGACTCTAATACGTATTTCTTTCCTTATAAAAAAGATCTGAATTTTTAAGTCAAATTATAGTGGCTGTGAAGTCTCTAAAATCAACATTATCAATCGCTGAAACAGGGTTTGTATTTTGTTTTGTTTTATAGTCTTTGTTTTTTGTTGGCAAGTTTTGGGGAGGGGGCGGATTGGGCTATTGTTGTATGGCAATACAGCAGATGTTCGTTATAAAAAAAAATTGCTCCTGTACCATGGCAATCCATCTGGGCTGATCCGATAATGGAAATGGAATCCTCACCCATCTGGTCACACGCCCGACGACTTAACCAATGAGCCATAGCGGCTGAGTGAAGCAGGTGCTATGTATTTTAATTTACTCAGTTTTAACAAATAAACCCTAATGTCAGAAACATTTGTAGGGAAAACGTTTTGTAGTTTAGAAGGTAATATATAATCTAGTGTGGTTTCGCTGTTTAACGCCATATCTCGTAAACATTCTGTGATTTATAAACGTCATAAACTACCAAATTTTAAAAACTTCCCAAATATTGCATCTTTTAAAGTGTTTAGATGAAAGAAAGTGACTGTTACTTCTAAAATATTAGCACGTATAAAAATTCCACTTTCCTGTTTTAAATTAATCATTCATATCTTTTCATTCTTTTATTTTGTTGAAAGAATATGTTTCGGAGTGACCTTATCTAAGACCTAACCTTAGTAGCTAGTTTAAGGACAATGAGCTTTCATTCTATACCGTACATATTGACTTATATGTCGAGTCAAAATGCAAATAATGATCCTAATCTGCAATAACGTAATGTGCCTGCTGATTAGGATATGTGGAGGGTGGGGCTGTTCTTCTGGTTAATCCTAACAAACTGCATTATCTGCCGGTAGATCTGTGTCTGTGGGACTCGTTGCAAAAGCCAGTACCGACGGTCAATCTTTTCACATTTTTGACAATAAAAGAAAATGCGAATGATACGAAAACAAAACACAATTTAAATAAAGTCTTATAGTATCTAATTCTTTTACTGCGGAATCAAGACGATCAAAGAAAAGCATAGCAGTTTTTGGTTAGTTACTTTACGTATTTAAGGATGTTTAGATTTCCTTTATATTCAATGATCTAAATATGTTTATATTTAAGAGCGTTTTTAAATTCGAGTTTTATTATAACATTACTGCTGCTTTTCTTTCCGTAATAATTTTCGATTGATAGTTCTGAATGTATACTACATACATACATACATACATACATACATACATACATACATACATACATACATACATACATACATACATACATACATACATACATACATACATACATACATACATACATACATACATACATACATACATACATACATACATACATACATACATACATAGTTTTCATATCATTTTCTCGGAAATACTTCAAAAAGGTAAGCCTATAAATGATCTGATTTAAGCATTGCTTCTTTATTTCAAGAATCTATCAACTAGTCTAAGGCCATACAAGGCTTGTCAGGTGCCTGACGTTATAAAAGAAATACGCATCAAATATGATAAGACTGTAATCACCCTTGACAATGATGCGACATACAATATCTTTTCGAAAGGAACATAAAAGGCAAATAAAAAACTGGTAACAAAAATTTATTTCGTAACTTGAGTTGCCGATAAGATCTTTTTTATAACCAACGGCATCTGGGCTGAAAGCTATCAATGTCACAAGAAGATGTTCATCTTCATTTTCTCTTGGTGTATTCCTTTCAAACCTTCAAGAACCTTACCGTGGCATCTCTTTGAATTAAATGCAGACTGCTTCTTGATTAAGTTCCTTGCACCTTTTATTGTGAAATAATGTGTGTAGCACTGTTATCCAATTGAATTCGTAGCAAACAAGTAACAAATGTCATAGGTCATGAATCGATACTGATGGAAATAAGTACGATTGATCAAAAATGTTAAGATGATACTCCTGTAATGTCACACTGCTTTTTACCAAATGTATTCGTTTTAATAATGATTTTTCAATTGAAAAATAATTAGAACAGACTCCACTGGGATCTGAAAAGAAAATGTCGAAATCATTTTAACCTTTTGATCAAAAACTTTGGCCTTTTTCAAATCTTCTTAACGTAGTTAACAACTTCAGAAAACTTAATTAGTTTGGCACAACTAAGATTGATAGCCCATTTATTGCAATATATTTTGGAAATAACGGGGAAATCATTATAGCGAACTTTTCAGGACCACCATGTTAATGTTACTTCATTGTATACACCATTCTTGATATACTTGTTACAGGGCGTTTACACTGTATCGTGCTTCATTTGTTATATGCTTTGCTTCGTATGAACGTTGAATTTGTTTTATCAGTGTTCGTTTTATAGTATACGTTACTGTTTTTTACGTGCAAGGCAGGTTTTTCTTTCTCTTTTTTCAGCCAGTTGTAAACTTTGAAACCGCTTATCGCATTTCATCTGGACTTTTGTTCATGAAAAGTCAAAAAGTGTTAAATAGAAATCAAATTTTTATAAAGATGAAGGTATGCGATTTTATGAAGCAAAACTGATATTGCGTCATAGCTTTCAAGAGATCTTCTGACAAGTATGAGTCTGGGTGGAAGGCAGGTTGTACACAAGCTGTTCTCTGACAAGTATGAGTCTGGGTGGAAGGCAGGTTGTACACAAGCTGTTCTCTGACAAATATGAGTCTGGGTGGAAGGCAGGTTGTACACAAGCTGTTCTCTGACAAGTATGAGTCTGGGTGGAAGGCAGGTTGTACACCGGCTGTTCTCTGACAAGTATGAGTCTGGGTGGAAGGCAGGTTGTACACCGGCTGTTCTCTGACAAGTATGAGTCTGGGTGGAAGGCAGGTTGTACACAAGCTGTTCTCTGACAAGTATGAGTCTGGGTGGAAGGCAGGTTGTACACAAGCTGTTCTCTGACAAGTATGAGTCTGGGTGGAAGGCAGGTTGTACACAAGCTGTTCTCTGACAAGTATGAGTCTGGGTGGAAGGCAGGTTGTACACAAGCTGTTCTCTGACAAGTATGAGTCTGGGTGGAAGGCAGGTTGTACACAAGCTGTTCTCTGACAAGTATGAGTCTGGGTGGAAGGCAGGTTGTACACAAGCTGTTCTCTGACAAGTATGAGTCTGGGTGGAAGGCAGGTTGTACACCGGCTGTTCTCTGTAATCCTAATAATTAGAGTAACATTTGCAAGCGTAAAATTAAAATTATCATACAATCCGATGAAAATTAAAGATCTCATATAAAACTATACTTTGGGTTCATGGACGCAATATATGAAATGTCTGATGAATGATATTCAATTAATCATTTTATTTCATTTACTATAGGTCCTAGATAAACACACGAAAATGAATAATGTGTTCAAGATATTATATACCAAACATCAACAAATTCTGAAGAAATTCTCTTTTAAGAAAATTAATTCTTTCATAAGGCTGTTGTAATCTTCAATTTGCAATAATTCCATACATGTGTTAGGTTCAGGGAATCCTTACGATTTTAATTAATTAGGAAATGCTTACCGTATCGGTTTCAGCATTACAATATAGTTCGTTTTGTATAAAACAACTTTTGCTCTTTAGGAAAAAAAGATACGACTCAGAGCTTGACTTGTGATCAGAGCTTAATTCAGCAACACAGTCTAAAGAAGGAATTCTGATGTTTACGGTTATCTGAGGTTAAATTAAAATGCAGCCAAGTTGATGACGAAACGGTGGCAGTGTATAATGCTTAGAAAACATAGACAAGTTGCATTTAAACCACAATAGTTGGCAAATGCGTCATTTCTGATGGTAAATCATTTTGTATTAATACACTTTTATTATTCATATGTCATGATTTTTTGCCCCAATATATGATTATGACTAGGATAGATTCACCTTTACTTGTCTTTTGTCGAGACAAGAGCAATTTATTCTTCTAAATACATATGTAATCACAATAATAGAATCCAAGATGTAGTTGTTTGATTTCACTATAATACGTTAATGTCTTTAAGAATATTATTGGGCAACGAAATTTGAACGAATAATGATTTGATTAAATACTTCAAGCCCAGCTGAAATGCTGAGTACAAAAGACTGATTTCTGCTTCAGAAATTAGTGCAAAAATGAATAATTTCTCAGGCAGACAATGTTCACAAAACCATCTTTATTTTCTATCATCGTTTATAGATTATTGACTTTCAAAAACAAGTCACTAGATGTTGAAAGGGTTATCCAAGATTGCGTTGGTGAAAGAAAATACACACAATAATGTCCACATACCATGGAATCTGTTCTTGAAATTTCACATTACTTAATCGATTCTATACATTTATTTGTATGAAGTCAACGATATCGTCTTCCAAAAGTTCATCTTTAACACACGCCAGAGGATTCAAAGAAGCCGTGTAAGAACTCTGCGTCAGAACGTAATAAAGTTCTCAGGAACCCATTTTTTCTTTTGTTTTCACAGGTATGTCATCCATTTAGTCCTAACTGTTTTTGAAAATGTCTAAAAAAAGGGGTACACATGTTCGTCTCCATACTCTGTGACAAGTTAGCTTCGATGCATTGGATATCCAAATAAATGAATGAAGGGGAGGACTGGTTACATAAGTCTTTTACCAATGATTCAACATCATAATCGTCATCCAGATACTCTTCCAATTATTCTTATTGGCTCATCATTAAACATTTATCGTAATGACTCTGAATGGGTTGATAGTTTTGACATCCAAAACCTGTAATTTATTCAGCCTGGTGCTTGTTCGGGCCATTTTGATATGATGGTCTCTTCGGTCTTTTTTGTTTTTCTTGATTTGGCTCGAAGACAAACTCGTCCCCCATCTCCAAAGAGGCTCCGTATTATAATCTTTTAATAGTCTATAATCACGTCTCTCAAGCTGTTGATTTCCAGAGCATTGTCCAATACTGCATTTAAGATGACGATTGCCATGTTGGGAAAAGCTTCTGAAAACTGTAATGCCACAGGAAGTTGCCGGATTTGATAGAGTGGTAATGTCCCTCGTCTCCGTCCTGGTCTGGATTGAAACCAAGCAACCAACAAAGAAAGCATATACTCCTGCATAATCGTCGCACGAGATACAGTGCCTGTTGTTGGTACCTAATTGTCCCTTGGCTTCATACAGAGAGAAGTAAGATCTCAAGTAATGTTTTAGCCCGAAGTTGGATTCGAAGGGTCTGGTACACAAGGTCTGACTATCTTCACTGACTTCTATCTTGGATGCTTTGTGGATATATATATATATATATATATATATATATATATATATATATATATATATATATATATATATATATATATATATATATATATATATATAAAGAGAGAGAATTATAAATAAATACCATGCAGAACAGACAGTGATCTCCCTGAATTCTGTAGTAGAATCTTGATAATAGTGGGCAGAAATAGTAGTTTCATACAAACAATACTATCATACAGGTTAGAGAAATTAAATTCTTATATATATGAGAATCATTTAATAGGTCGTCATGCAAGTGTGTCTGCTACGCACGAGCTTATATAACACCAACTCAGTGCCATCATTTTTGGTGATGCGTGCTTAGTCGTGACGGTATATGGGCTGGTGCGTGCATGCAAGGCGATGGGTTCCATTAACTCGCGGACCTGGGTTCGAAACTCTATAAAGTACGAATTTAATTTCTTCATTTCTTTAACCTGTATGATATTAAACTATTAAACAATGTATTAAACTATATATATATATATATATATATATATATATATATATATATATATATATATATATATATATATATATATATATGTATAGGGTTAGTGTCTTAGTGTCAGAGTATTCACTGAACTCACAGTCAAGATACAAAAGCCAACACAACCCACCTTTATAAACTGAGCTTGGAGGAAGACGATGGAGATAAAAGTCAATATACTTGCTATATTTGTCAGCTTGGGTTCTAGCATGCCCAAAGAGAGACAAAATTTTGTCAGAAGAAAGGATATTGGTCTTTAGAGTGTCCTAAAAACGAAGCAAGAAGAGCAAAAGGAGGCGAGGTCTTCCAAAAATGAAGAGGAACACAAGCCCATCGAGAAAGGCAAGAAATACAGACCAAGAGAAAAGAGTGAAGACAAGGTTGAAACCATGCCAGTTAAGAAATTCAAATGGAGAGACAAAGAGTGAAAAAAGAAGAAAATTTACTTTTGTGATGTCTTGTGAAATTCTCATCTTGATTTCAAAACTAGACTATAGCAAAGAAAAAGGAAGTGCCTCTGTCTCTTAATTTTTATACTATGTATAAGCACATACGCTCTAATAACACACACAACTTTCAAACATCATGAGAAAAGGGACTTGAGTTTTACCTCATTTGGTAGGTTTTGAGTAGTATATCTTTTCTAGAGAGGAGGGTGACCCTGAAAAGGACCATTTCGTGCTTATTCTTTAACAAACTCATGGACTGGAAATGATGAGCTTTAACTGTCTTCAACCCTTCTCACGAGCAAGTCCTGCTTCTCCTGCTAATGGGTATGTACGATTTGCTTGCTGTCACTGTTGCTTATGGTATCTCAGGGGTAGTCATCGTAGAGATATTGATAACTGGCTTGGAATGTTTGACCCGTGAAAGTCTCTTTCTCTTGGGCCGAGTAAAGGTGTTTGATTTATTTGTCTCAGGTACCCTAACTCTTTCGAATTATTTTGGAGCTCACACAACGTTTGGTTTTCACTGTCATTCTTCTTTTCTGATCTTCCGCACGTTCTCTTCTTTTCTTCTTATCATCTTCTTTCCTCTTCTTGCTTTTGTTCAATCGCAAGAACTTGTTCTGCTTCTTTCTTCTGTTATAAACATTTCTCCAATTCTTCCGTCTCTTGTCTAAAATTCTCTACCCGAGATAACAACGGAGAATCTTGTGAAGGTAATGGTGCCGATAAACGTTCTTGCGAAGACGAACGAAAATCAACTCAATTAAAATCATCCTCTTCTGGAAGTATGAAAGTGGCTTTCGTTACTATTATACCAACATTCTTTGTCTCCACCACAGGCACACCCCAATACATCTTCTTCCTTGTTCCAGCCATGCTCAAACTGTTTCATTGATTCACTGCTCCCGAACGCTAGTGCACCTATATATTACATGTGACGTCACGTGGAGCTCTCTTATGATTGTAAAAGTGACTTATTGCTGTGCCTGAAATTTGTAATTCGACTTTGGCTTGGTGAAATACTTCAAATCGTTTCTATCCGACATTATACTGTATATATATATATATATATATATATATATATATATATATATATATATATATATATATATATATATATATATATATATATATATATATATATATAAAGTGACTTGTCTCATGGTTTCACCTGTTTTTGCGATCAAGAGGAATAGAATGTTGACCATTGAGATTCCAAGCCATACGCAGTGATAGCAAGTGTGGATGCATCAACACCCACATCGGAGATGCTGTTCAACCCAAACTATCTGCAAGGAAATTCTTCGAGAAATGCAGTATCACTTAGAAAATATATCAATGCATGAGAGGGCTTGCTCAATATTGTAATAAAGACGACAGTATGCGTACATAGGCATGCTCTCAGTGATCTGAACAATAAACCCCTTCGCAAAATCGGAAATAGCTCATAGAAATTTAAATACCGGCTAGGAATTCTATCCTGTTTTCCCGCCACCAAAAGAATATGGCTGGAAAGTAGAAGGAGAGAAAAGGGTTCAAGTAACGACCATGTAGATATGAGTACCAAATCTCTCTCTCTCTCTCTCTCTCTCTCTCTCTCTCTCTCTCTCTCTCTCTCTCTCTCTCTCTCTCTCTCTCTCTCTCTCTCTCTCTCTCTTCTCTCTCTCTCTCTCTCTCTCTCTATATATATATATATATATATATATATATATATATATATATATATATATATATATATATATATATATATATATATATATATATATATATATATATATGAAGTAAAGCTGATGTGGCACGGTAAAGTTTTGTAATTTGGCCCTTGGCAAATTTCTTAACTTAAGGCTATGGTGTGTCATTTTAAGCTATTATTGTTTATTAATTAAAGATATGGATATTTTTGTGAATTATGTTTTTTCTGGCTTGTGTTGTTCTTGAAGTTGATGTCAGGCATGTACATCTTCCATAGTTACCCTGCAGTATGTTGATAGTGAAATACAAATAGTCGGCTAGGAATAATAGCTAGCCTCCCATAGCTGTAAACGCATCGGTTAGGAGCAAGTAAAATATTTAAAAACACGACTTGGATGACAACTATTTTCAGTTGCATTAGCCTGTTTATTACACAAAGTTTTGCCGAACTTTCATCTAGGAAAAGAGCTTGAGATTGCACTGTGAGCATCACATGGTGTAAAAAAAATGACTTTCAGACATGAGAATTGCAGGTATAATTTTATGGGCTGGGGTGCATAAACTTATTCTGCCATTAACTTTCATTGACTTCAGACCAAGAGAAAAGAGTGAAGACGAGGGTGAACTGCTTTGAACTGTCATTGACTTCTCTGCTCAATTGGATAATATTTTAATTCTTTGTTTTAATTTAGGTATCTAAAAATATGGACATTCTTGACGTCACTTGTGTATTTGGTTTTTTATGATTTCTTGTACTAGGTCACTGATTAAGGCATTAAATTTGTACATAAAAACTGTCCCTTGCCCCCTGAGATACAAAAACATGATGGATAACCTGTCAAAATGTAGAGTTCAGCTACATTGATAAATGTATTTGTTCCGACATTTGAGATGCGTGTGACAACATACAACATCCGGACCCAAGAAAAGAAGAGGAAAGAGAAAATTGTGACATGTTCCTGTGAACTATTTTGGGTACGTACAAATGTGCACAGTACTTGTGTAATTGCACTTCTTAAAATCATAAGCCTGCAGTAAATCTTCGTTTCGCTATCACAATATAACATCTATGAAAAAACACGTTGGTTTAGATTATTCTAGAAGTGTAAGATTGTAAAATAATCAGTACACAAAGTTTAAACGATGAGTTAAAACAATACTTACTTTAAGTTTTGTCCGACTGTTCTATTTCCACAGTCCGGTTTAACCGTTTTGATAAGTCATAAAAACTTGATCACTGCTTTATGTGACAGTGACAGGTTTGTTTCAAATAAACTCATGTGGTCAAAATAGATTTTATTTTGCATACGTATTGATATATCTAAGGTATCAGTGATCCACCGATACATTTACAACTGTACTTATCTTTGACCAATATTTTCGATTCATTATTCAATATTGCATAACGGAGACAAGAGTAAATTCCCAGACAACCAAGTTTTTAAAACATTCTTATTTGGGATTCTCTTAAGCTATTTAGTCTAATGAGTTGCCTTCATCACAATATTCCTACGTAACTTCACATGCTCCCCGACTTTGTAGGTGTTTGGGTCTTTTTCTCTTCCTGTTCATAGATCGATATTTCTGCACGTTATACATGGAGATACAGTCTGGAAATGCAGTACAGCAATTCCAATGTATGAGCAACACAATGCATCGGAGTTGAACAGTTTAGAAAAGACAACTCTTTATGCATGTTCATCAAGCAGAAATTAAAATTTCAAAGAATATTGATCAGTTTATTACTTTTTGTTGATGATTTTTGGGCGTAATTAACTTTGTCAAGTTTAAAATTAATTTCCCCCAGCCATATGAATTATTTTAAATTGAGAATAAAGTCTAAGCATACATAGGTTTGTCCTGATACGTTAACAGGCTCAAAACTGTCTCTATACTGATTTATTGGCTTGAAATGTGGACTTTTAAGTTAGCGTTAGGAACACCGTGAAGTAGTGAATATTTGTTTTTCCAGAAGATGCTATTTTCAACTCTGAGTTTGGCACCTACGATTCTTTATGAGGAGGCAAATGTTGTGTGTTATATTGGATATGCTGTGTACATGCTACAAATTCTAAAATATATGGCGAGTTATTCATTTGTTGCTACGGTTTCAGAGGTGATATAAAATTGGCACTGCGTGACCATTTGAACAACTGTGTCCTGGATTTGATATCCGCCATAAACAATATGACATTTTTCGCTTGATAACACACAAATTCCGGTAAAACTTAAAGAAATCCGTTTTACTCATTTTGTGAATGAGCCAGATCGCAATTATAGCAGTTATATTCAAGATATTGTTATAATTATAAATTAGTGTTCCAGACAAGTTCTACAGATAGATGACCGATAAGTTAATTTTTCGTGTCATCCAAGCTTCTTGCATCGGTTGGTGTTGTGCTCAACTCCAATTAGCATACTTTTTCTTCTCTTTTATATGATTGAATGAGCTGATTTCATATTGAAAACCATAGCATCAATCATATTCTCCAAGTCACCTGTTCTTATCTTTTTAGATAACAAATGTGAAGCTACTTCGCTTCGATCACTACGACGTCAATTAACCTCACTGTACACCTCATGTTACAAGACATTTCAAGTTTGATCAACCACTCGTAAATCCTTTAATAACGACTAAACTAATATGATATGTTAAGGCAGTATTTTGATTTTATTACTATTGGTAACAATGCTCATATGCAATATATAAATTATTTTGCAGTTCCTGAACTCCTCTGGTTATATTTGAATAATCTTCTAGGTTATAACAAAATAATATATTAATTGGATATTTAGGAATAAATAACAATGCCCATAATAAGCGATATGTTGGTAGCTTAAAAGTATATTAAATAATTATGGTTACATATTTTACATAAAACAAATTTCTAATTTGAATAATCGCACATAAATTTTATATAAGGTCAGTACTAAATTTATGTTTGTCGTTCGAATTTTATTTTCCAAATGAAATTACAACTTTTAGGCAATTAGCCTTGATTTTGAATTGAACTAGATTACTTCATCCCTGTTTCTTTTGGTATTTAATTTACCCATTTAACTTTGTCCCTGTATGGAATATTATTGGATTCGTCAATTTGACTTAGTCCATGTTTACGATGATATTAGATTTACCCCTTTTACTTCGTCCCTGTTTGCCATGGTATCAGAAAGAGCCCTTTTACTTTGTCTATGTTTTTTATGGTATTGAATTGCTCACTTACTTCGTCCTTGCTTGCTATGATATTGGATTGATCCATTTTGCTTCGTCCTTGTTTACAATGATATTGGATTGACCCATACCGATGTTACTTCATCTTTGTTTGCCAGGATACTTGACTGACCCATTTTATTACCATTTTACGTCGTTTCTGTTGCAATGATATATATTCAATAATCTCTTGAGAAAGAGCAACATGTAGCTTGCTGTCTTCATTGACACGAAACAAAACATACCTATTTTTAAGGTGAAATAATAAAAAAACGTAGATAATGCCAATTCCAAATTATACAAACATACATAAAATCAACTAGACAGGATACAAACGTGCATAATTTCAACTCTCTGTCCTAATTAAATCGTGTAATCTAAGATTGTCTTTGTGTATGTCTGTCTGTCGTTGAATATTCATATGATTGTTTTCATTAAAGTTTACAAACGTGAGTCATAAAACTTATATGTAGTAGCATAACGCGTCCAGAACATAGCCAAAATGCATATATAAAGTGCACGTCAGGTTATTCGTTGAATTATTGATGCACACTCCGTTACAAGGTCAAACCCTGGCGTTCATTTCCCATCGCTTTCATGTGTCATTTCTAATATACCAAGACAGAATTGAAAACCCCGTGTAAACGCAAACGACTCCAAGGTTAAACTCTGTACCTTAAAGTATAGAGCTGAGATCATAAGTACCCTTGAGTAGAGTATTGTTCTGGCTGAATGTCATGTTCAATTAGCCAGTAAGACACAAAAACAATCAAGCGAGTTGTAAGTACGTGTATCTTTTTATGAATGCCATGCTTTCGCCTCTTACGACTAATCTGATTAATTTATGCCGCTATCAAATCTCTAGATCTAATGTTTAGAGTCTAATTCAAGCGATGCGCTCGATACGTATTATTCTGTGTGGTACTTTGTGAATCCCGCTTTGATGCCAGAAGTAACAACGAGAAAAGGAGGCAAATAGAAGCAAAACTAATGGACGACAATGGCATATAGCAGCTACTGTTAATAACAAATGTTTATTATGCTTACCTTGTTCACTATTGATAAAAAAGCCATCATGATAGAAGAGGTGACGCCATGTGGAATTCATTGATTAGATACAGACTTAACATTGTTAGATTAATCTTTAATATTCGCAAATACGTAAGATTACGTGATTATTCTTCTCCACGATATTTCTTGGTCAACATGGAAGCGATGTTTAATACATCTAATCGTTGACAAGAAAGTCCAATCAGTGTGTCGTCACATCCATGGCCACTCAAAAAGTGTATTTTAAGTTTGATAAATATACGAAATCATATTATAAATTTACCAATGACAATAGCGACATGCTAGATCGATATATTGAAATTTACGTATAATTGTGTCTCACATCGGTTAAGTTTGACTTCATCGAGGCCTAGACCAAATCGAGATTTTATACACCATTATAGCCAGTACCTACTTTGCGTTGGTACGTGGCTTCTTTAAATTTATCATCAGCGATATTTCTTTGTTTGACGTCACAATAATCTCGTTAATGTATCAACAAGCCAGCGTGATGTGCAATTTTGTGTTAATATCAGGTCCGAAAATAACTGTATCGACGCATTATTAAATTCACCCGCCGAAATAAACTCGTATTAGGAAAAATAAATGAAACTGTGTGAATTTTGTAGATGTTTTCGTGGGACATTTTGCCGTGGTTAGTGTGACACGAAACAAATTAAAGTGTCTAAAGGGCTAGGTGCCGTATTAAATCGCTATACTACGTTGGTTTTAACATCCCTGGCTTGGTACATGATTCATTTTTCAATCAGAATCCATTGTGATAACGGTCAGACAGATGGAGAGGCAAGGTTAATTTGAGTTTTAGTAGCGGAAAAAATGAAATGTGGAGTCGATCCAGGTAAAACTTTCTGCTATTTGAACTAAGCGTCATGAAATAAAATTTTTCCAGGAATATGTTTATTTAATAAGGGTGGAATAGAGAAAAGTATTCTAACTTCGATGAGCGTGTGTTAACTTTCGTCGGTTGGATAAATCTAATCCTGATTGGCTTGCTAAATAAGGGGAGCATGTTTCTTAGACGAAATTCAATGTTGTAAGCATTTCCTTTGCGAAATTAATCAGTTCAAGTTTTTTTTCTCGGGCAGGAAAGGATTTGACTGCGAGTAACTTTTTCGCAAAATGCACTGTCCAAGGGACTATGTCTGGAAGTTTGAGGGACGTATCGAGAGATTTGGGCTACTTAAAAGTGAATAAATCTCGGAATGTACATATTCTATTTCAGTGTCATGCAGTTTTTAGTCGAACGAATGTGTTTAATTATTTGTCAGAAATTATTTATTTTTAATTCAAGTATCAATTTCCCTTTAACGAGTTCAGAAGAAAATTGTTTGCATTCAATTGCCATAAATATTTTATACCTCATAAGAGTTCACTCATTACATTTGTTATCAGTTTGAGAATTGTGTGAATTTATACGATCATGTATGTAGTCAAGGAATTGATATTAATGTCTGGAAGTGTTTTGCTAAAGAATTATTAGTTAACAAATATTGTAGTTAAGACATGAAGTAAATTTCTTTAATTCATTTGATTAGTTAAGATGTGAATTCTGCTAACCGAGAATCAATGATATTGATATTGTGAGTGCTTGCCGGTCAACATTTAGACGAGTTAGCGATTTAGTCATATCAGGTGTAGTAACAGTTTATTAAGAAATTTACATTATGTCATAGTTCAATTAGGAATGTTGAATACCCGTTAAGAAGGTACATTAATCTACTGCTCTAAGGATTGTGCATGAGCTATCAGGTTGCGGACTGGCCCATATTAGCTTTAGTTTATGTTGAATTACGATATGAAGTTATCTGATGTAATGTGAGATGGGATAGTGTTCGATCCCATAATAAAATACCTGACAAATATTTAAGTTGTCTATTGTCTGTTGCGAACGATTTTTAATAGTTGTGGCATTTGTTTATCAGTGGTAATGCAGATATCAGGATGCAGTATTAGCCAGTATGAGAATAGATTTTGCGCCATTTAATATGGGCGCTTACTTCCTGAGTGACTTGTGGTTTCGGATAGAAAGGGGTTCTCCTATAGGAAGTAATTTCTCTACCCGAACTTTTTTTGTGTTTAAGCAGTGTGAACTTGCAGGTTCATACCTGTTAGAGACTTATTTGCTGAGAAACTTTCCCTACTTTGAAAACAAATTGGCACTAACATAGCATCGGTATTTGTGTAATGTGGCATTTGTCATGGTTAGACAGAAGAATCAGCTTGCAAAGGTCAAGTTTATTTGAGGAATCTCAGAAAGGCTGATCGATAGTTGGTCTATGTTCATATTTAGAACTAGTTTGTTTGTGCTATGGAAGAAGAATCCTTGAATATTTATAATCATATGTTTGATATTGTTTTGGAATGTGTTTTCAGGAACTCTCATGAATAACGCATCTTAGTTCGGCCTCAGAATGTCCAATGGATAGCCAACTCCAAATGACAAAAACATCTCTTTTGGAAACACTTTCAGAAATGACATCATGAATGTTGATCGTTGTGGATGCTAATGGGTTTGTTTATCTGCCTGAACTATTTTCAAAGCTGTTATGGTAGTGTGTGTTTATGTATATTTATATATGCGAGCAGCAGTGTAACCTGACATGGTCTGAAACCGACGGAGTGTTTTTGGTGCTGATTAGCTTTAAAAGGTTTCCTTGGGGAGGATTGCGACTAGTAAAGAAGTTGGGATCGCGTAAGCTTGTCAACAGTAGAAGTTTACATTGTACGACGGTTTAAGTTGGAATGAAGTTCTAATGAAGCATCTTCGTCTTGGTAGCAAGTGGTGTCTTCATGTTTAACCAGTTTTTAGAGGCCTGCTTGTTGTACGGGCGATATTCGAGGGATAGGCTGACTTGTTGGTCAAAAAGTAACAGATCTAGGAATTTCTATAATGTGGTTGTCATCTTTTATCTCTTTTATTTTTATTCGGTTCGCTTGAGAAGACCATGATTTGTGAATGGACTTGTAACCTGCTATTGAAATACCAGAACTTGCAGCCTGGAGAGCACAATCAGGAAAGTGTCATATTTGGTTGAGTTTTTCGTGGTGTTTATTTGTTGTTTATGCGCATATCATTTTAGGCGATGAGTTATTATATTTTATCGTTTGCTCCATGGAGGGTGGCGAGTCTAGATGATCGGATTCATTAGGTCTAGGTGCAGTTTTGTTGTCATGTTTTAGAATTGCGGGTGGATTTGGTAGTTGATTCTTGGGGACTATCAATGGTGATTCATTCATCATTCACAGATGTTACGTTTATGATCACTCAGTGACGGTTGATTTTCAGAGACGTGAGCAATATAATAGAGTATATGCTATGTTTGCTTTTCCGTTTGTGACTTTGTAAGATTTGTTAATGGTGGTTGTTTGTTAATTATGCTGGGAATGTGTTTTCAGCCCGGATTGTTGGACGTTTCATCGTAACGTGCAGTATTAGCGAAACTTTGTGGCAGTGGGAATTGGTTTAGTGGGGTGGTTCCTACCCTGGTTTGCTGAAACGGCCAGTTTTCTGGATGCTTTTGATTGTATGTGTTTAGTGGTTTCAAATGTGAGTAGTTCTTTGTGTTGGGCGTTTGAGTCGTATTTCGTGTTGCCGGAGTAGGGTTTTGTCGTGTGTAATCCGTTGCTGTTTTAAACACTCTAGTTATTCATCCAAGAGACGCAGCGTCAATGTTTGACGCGGGTGAAGCTACGTTTTTTATTTATAACATATTAAATGTTGGAATAACCAGAATGATACCAGCAAACGCAGATACGGATAGTTACTGCGCAGATACGGATAGTTACTGTACAAATCACATTACAAACAAATTAAAATATTTTAATATTTTGTTTAAACGTAACAATAACGTCCGAAAAACGAAGTTTTCAGTTAAATACATATATAGCACGTGAGGAGATCGACAACGTTCGAAGCGTCCATGAATTGGACGTATGTATTGATCATCAATGCTCGTTCTCAGGGTGTGCAAGAGATCTTTCTTTTGATTTTATGTTGTTTCCATGATGAATAACATCGTGAATGAAATCTTAATGAAAGAAATCAATCCTGATGTGATATAGGAAACTGACAAGCATACTAACGATGCAATATTATACAAGAAAGCAAGCGTTTTGTAATTGATGGCATCGCCAGTATGATGGGGGTTTATTTCTACGGGGACATTCGAGTCCGTAGTTGCAACGACTTCTGGGATATTAAGCTATCTCGCTGAAACAAAATTAGTACTTGTCGAGGACACTACTGTAAAAATGATAAGTAAATTATTTTTAATGGAATTATCACCAGAAACATCAGTATGTTGCTGACACGAGTTACTATGTGTTACAAATCAACGTCAACAAGTACGAAGACATTTGTATCTAGTTAAGACACTTGCCAGGTATTATTAGAAAATACATCGAAACTATCAAATTGAAATTGTCGTTGGCAACTTTGGCATCAGTGTTTGGCAGGTGCAGGATTTGTAATAATTCCGTTCTGATACTCACATCGACGGAACTAAATGAATCGTGGACGTGGCAAGACACTTTTTCACTAGTTAACACTATTTTTTACCGTAGGAAGCCTATATATATATATATATATATATATATATATATATATATATATATATATATATATATATATATATATATACATACATATATATATATATATATATACACATATATATAGATATATATAGATAAATATATATATCTATATATATATATATATATATATATATATATATATATATATGTGTGAATTGATGGCGACCATTGCGAGCTGAATAATACATCCAGCGAGAGATACAGTCAGGTATACAGATCAGACCACCTCATAATCCAGATATCTATTACATTTTATACTGTTAAAATTTGTGTGGAAAGTATCGTTGATTCTCAACCGAAATACCAATCACCGTCAACTTTATTGTCATTTATTGTTTTGTCGGCAAGTAGACTGAATTACCGCGAATAAGAACTTGTTGATTTATTTTCTGATTGGTAACTGAGATATTTTGACGACGACAAATCACTTGGTTAATTATCAATAGAAATTTATTATCATAAATGTTTTCTTTGTGACACACTAATACTTACTGCTTGAAGTTATCACGATTAGACTTCAACGATGATAAAAAAAGCTTTCAATTAAATCTTTATGATTATGCTGTCGCTTCTGATGCTTTCATATATATATATATATATATATATATATATATATATATATATATATATATATATATATATATATATATATATATATATATATATATATATATATTTTAAATTGTCGTAATTTATCATCTCTCGCCCGACAATCCTCTTTGATTTCTTCGTATTAATCTATGTTGTTACGTTGTCAATCGTGTGGAAAACATCAGCGACTGAAACTGATTGTGCTTGATCACCACGCATCATCACGTGAATTTCGCTTTGACTAGCCCACGTGTACGAATTTTTAGTGTGCCTTTAGGAATTTTGCTTAGCTTTTCGAAAACGTTTAAGAACGGGATACATTTTAGTCCCATGCACGCTAGCGTCCAGTTGTCTTTGTGCTCGATCTTCACAAACTGTCGTAAGCTTCATTTGACCCGATATATAGTGATATCTTCGTTGAAAGATTTGTATTTCTTGTTAGCGGTTGTTGACAATGTTGGTAACCAAACTTGTTTTTACGATAATAATATATGATAGCTTCGCCAACGGTAATGTTATTCAAAATATCAATGTCAAGCGTGTGACACAGAAGAACTACGGAAGCCCGTGTGCTATCATTTCTTAGTCTTTGATCTGTTTAAGGATTGGTAAAATGATGTCGTAACCACTCTTGGATAACAACATGGGAATCCATTGAAAACTTAAATGTGATAAGCTAAGCAACTCATGCAAAATCCACGTGGGGTAGATGAATATCCAAATCGTTGAAAATAGTGTTTACTACCTTCTATCTTGAGAAAACTACCAGGATTGCACGCAATCACGTTGACGTTAAATAAGGAGTTCCTTGGCCTTATTCTATTCAAGATCGTTGAACATCTTCGACAAACGATTTCAGAGTTGGTTTCCAGTTATATTTTTATTACCTATATATGACACAACAGTTGACACCGTAAAAGATTTATCTACGATTTCATTACACAGTTGTTTGTCACCACACTATTTACTTGTAGTTAGTCCTCGTTGATAACATTTACATTTTTGCCCAAGAAAGTCACACAAGGGCAAAATAGACCTTGTCATGATTCCAATTTGGTGAGGGATGACTCAACGGAACATTTTAAAAAGAAAAATGGCTGGCTTAAAAGGTTTGCTCCTCTGGTTTTTAGTCGGCTTGCCCATTGTCCTGCTCTTTTAGGTTCATTATGTCAGTGTCACTAATTATTTCATTGCAAATATTTGGTTTTGGTTGCCGTTTTATAATTTTAAACCATGCTGTATTCTTAAATGTTATGAGACGAAATGACAATAATGAAATGCTGCAAGTTACTTACTTTGATGATGGATGAATATTGCACTGATTAACAAGACAGTTAATGTATATTCAATTTGCGTTGTGTTAATGACTTTTGTCCATGATTGAGAGTAGGAGTTTGGAACTACATGACTAATGGCTTCCTTTTGTGAACAACATATGACATAGCTAATTTTTTTATCTGTGATCGTAGATTATATTTTAAGATTGTTATTATTTGTAAATTAACATGTTAGGTTGGATTTAAGTTCAGGACATTGGTTTTCTATTCGGAAATTCCTGGTGTGCCTGATATTGTTTCCAAGAGACCAATATTTTAGGTCGATATCTGTTGTTATTGTTAATCTCTGTAGGAAATATTTAGCTAGACAAATGTACTACTAACTAGATTTATGGAGAATGGCCGCGTTTAAAAAGCCATAATGTTTGGATTGGTTCAGCCAAAGTCTTGAGTTATCGATTTATAATTAAGGGCTTAGTTTATTTCAACTTACTAGAACGGAATTTAAGTTATAGTTTGTATGGAAAATGACTGTTGAGAAACTGACCAGAAATAGTTTATAGCCATTTGTTGTCAAATGTATTGCAGTGTTTCTATGCTAGTGAGGTAGGAATTCTATGTCATTCCGATTGGTTACGCTATGGAAATGGGCGTGGTTTGACAGGAAAAACTATCAGTTTAAATGTGCAGTAGTGTAATTTGTAACCAAGTCTTTACTTTTCTACAAGAGAAAAGAACATAAGACTGAGGGGACCTGAAAAATTTAATGAGCAAATCTCTCGTAAAAAGCATCCATGGTGGAACACTATTGCCTAGAGGATTTGACAGACAGTAAAAGCTTGAAACACAAGGTATTTGCATAATCTCTTGTAATTAGTTGATGCTACTACGATGATTTGGTGATTGAATGCTTGTATTTGCATGTATTTGTAGGGATTTATTTGCTTAAGTTGTAGATCATTTTTCTTGATATTGGTATACTTGAGTTGTTTATCGGAGTTTGTCTTTATACGAATACTGACGGCTCGCTAAGTTATAGTCTTTCTTATTATATAGGAAATGATGTATCTGGAATAGATGTGTTGAGCTCATGTATCTGAGTTCGCACAATGAGATTGTTTACTTATATACATTGACGAATTGATGAAATGAAGATACTAAGAGGAAGCCGTGGAAGTTATTCGAAAGAATTTTTTATGTGTATTTGTAACACAAACGTAGGGTAGAAAATTTAATTCATTCTCGTGTAATGAGACTAGTAAGGAATTAATGTCTCGGTGTGGTATAAATGACAATTAACAGACCATTACTATGTTAAACTAGATGGTATATTCTGTTATGACCTATTATTCTAGATAGCAATCGATGTCTGTTTGAATCTGATAGAATTACGACTGAACTCGAGTGGTTAAACCAATAATTGTTTTCCCCGTATAATGTGACGGAAGATTTAGGTTACTTTTATTTATATTTCCACAAGGTGAGATAATTTTAGGAAGATCGATTTTTTTCACAACCCAAACAGAGTGAAACGCCAGAAAGGAGAAACGTTGAGATACCAATAATTTGGGGAAAGGGGAAGTAGCGTGAAGAAGACTTATCCGTGCGGAGGAGCCCGAAGAACAGTCTTGGTGGACCATTTAGACGGAATCGAACACCAGGTTATGAATCGATGCAAGGCAGTATTATTCGATTTTCTCACTCGCTAAATGATGATTTGATTCTATCGAAAACAGAATCGGCTAATTTTATTAAATCTTATTAGCATTCTGAAATTCCGTAATTACTTTGAAAAAGAAAAGAAAGAAGTGTACCTTTCGAATTGCAACGTTTATATCATTTGTTTGTAAATTTTTGTATTGTTTTTGAAAAATGATTTGGCTTTATTTGTAACGGGGGTTCATGTTATTCTGTTCTATATATCCTCTCAGATCATTTATTTATTCCACCCATAATATCACACTTTGTTTTGACCTTACTCAATACCGGACAAATTACACAATTGGAGATCACTGGCTATTTCTACTTTAATCAAGTTAACTTTGGTACAATTCATTTAATCAATACTTCTATTAGTTTCAAAATTCGACACATTACAGTATTGTTATGAAAAAGAGAAGAAAAATGGAAGTCATATTATAAACTATGACTAGCATAACTTTGACTATGATAAATTTAATAATAATAATAGTAATAATAATAATAATAATAATAATAATAATAATAATAATAATAATAATAATAATAATAATAATAATAGTGATGATTGTATTAATAATAATATAGTGATGATGATGATGATGATAATAATAATAATAATAATAATAATAATAATAATAATAATAATAATAATAATAATAATAATAATAGTATTAATAATAATATAGTGATGATAATAATAATAATAATAATAATAATAATAATAATAATAATAATAATAATAATAATAATAATAATAATAATAATAATAATAATAATAATAATAATAATAATAAATGGGATTTCAGACACTTTGGCCGGCTAGCGTTCAAACACAATTTTCCTAACACTTGGTAACATTGGTTATCAAGTGATGAAGATAATCAGGCTAGGCTGGAAATGTTAATCTGTTCTAAATAATTATTTAACAGCATATTGTATTCAATGGAATAGTTTTCTATCTTTCAGTTAGCTTAGAATAACTCAGCTTTAATAAGATTTCATAAAACAGTTCGTATTAACAATTTAAAAGTTGTAGTACATGATATTCAACTGAATCAAGTTCATGGACCCTTCTCTTTAGTATATATAACACATCCAAAATAGGATTGTTAACACTTACAATTTACGCAATCAAAACCCTAGCATTAGTTAGGTCTTATTTCCCCTCTTCAGATCCGGCAGTAGAATCTGTCCGATAACAGAACAGAAGTTGAGATAATGAACGATTGCACGCCATTCTTGAATGATATTTTGAAGTGTGAAACACCTTCATTTAAAATAAAGCTGTGATGATTGGATAACTATTACTTCTCTCTAGCTCCAGGAGTTATATCCCTTGAATGGAAAGGAGTGCCTGGATGTGTCCTTTTCATATGGACAATATGACACTGATATCTATGAAAGGGTCTGACGCGCATGGTTTAGTATGATGGAAAGTATTTCACCAAATATTAGCATTGTGGGTCTATGGAGTAACAACTTGTACCATGATACCACATAATCATGACTAGCCTAACGTTAAGCAAATATGTCATTACCATTAGAGTTATCCAGAGTAAACTCCTCTGGTTGAACAGCTGTTCGAGATTATGTTATCCTTGTTGTAAAACTCACCTACATTTTCCAAAAGAAAGAAACTACGACATCGACACCTTCGCCCGTCGTCTTAGAGCCAATCTCTGATCCGATCCCACCCATTCTCATCACGCTGCTTCTGAATACTTTTAATTAATTACACCTCTATGTAAAATTTATAAGTTTTGGGTTTGGGTATATAACAATGATCACCTACTCTGTCATTACTGCAATATTACCATGGGGTAACCATAAAAAATAAATGAACTGATTCAGAAAATCATTAATACTTGTATGATATGGAGATTTTGGTACTAGAACGACTGTGGCCTGGAAAAGACGTAATTGTAGCAAGGCTTCTAGGACAGTCTAAGTAGCGGGTCGTCTGTTTGCACTTATCGGTCCATATCCAACTGCAAACTTTACAGAACCAATATCTGCCATCCCATAATTTGCAAGTTGATATGGGTCACTGCAGCTTGTTAGAAGAAATCAGTACAGCAAACAAGATAGACCCTGATCTGCAAGCACATTATGTGACGACAAATCAGTATCTGTTGTTTGCAACTGGGCTTGACTTATAAGCGAGTAGAGTCGGTAATCAAATTCTTTCGGAAAATAAACTTCGTGTTTTAATTCACTTCACTGATGCTACAAAAAATCAGGTTTGTTTCTATCCAATTATGGAAGATTTCTCAAAGACTATACTTATTTTTATCCTACATATTACGATGACAAAAGTTTTAATAATGGGCAATACATATAGTCAGTGGTTTAGGAATAGACCCTGATTATTACAAGATCTAAAACAATGACATATTAAGCATCATTTTCACATATATTGTATGAGATCATTATTTGTAGTCTATATCCAAATATTCGATATAACCGCGCCAAGCATAAATATTTTTTTTTTAAATTAATATTTCTTGACCCACATTTCTTGGCCCCCAAATGAACTAAAAGTCAATAATTGCTATTGATAGAAAATATATGTTTGGGAGCGATATATTCATATGTCATGCATTCTCTGTGGACAAAAACCAAAGACAAACATTTTTTTTCCCTTCAAAAACTTATATAGTGTCTGTAATAATTATGCAAGTTGTGGAATGTCTTGCAAGGAATGATTGTGAGACCAATGTCGGTGAGTTGTTTGAGTTCGCGACACTCAGTGAATTCAGGTGTATACCTATTTATTATACTCAATGTATTACTTCTTCTGCAACTACTACTACTTATACTACTATTATCACTTCTACTGCTCTGCTACTACTACTACTACTACTACTACTACTACTACTACTACTACTACTTCTACTACTACTACCACTACTAATGACCGATCCAATGGCCTACTGGTTAGAGTGTCCGCCTTGGATGCAGGAGGTCCTGGCTTCGAACACCAACCGGGTCATACCAAAGACTGACAAAAATGGTACTTACAGATGCCTCGTTTGACGCTCAGCATTAAGAGGTTACTGTTAGGACTGGTCAGCCTGGTGTCAGAACAATGTGACAGGGCGGGACATCATGCTATAAGTCTGCGGCATGATGCCTTAGTGCTAAACATCACTATAAACTCTCACATTGTAGACATCGTGGCGATATGACTGAAAAATTAATAAAGCTACGTTAAACATCCAAATCAACACACAGACTACTACTACTACTACTACTACTACTACTACTACTACTACTACTACTACTACTACTACTACTTCTACTACTACTACTACTTCTACTACTACTACTACTACTACTAGTACTACTACTACTAGTACTACTACAACTACCACTACAAATATTACTACTTGTGCTACTACTACTACCACCACTAGTTCTACTACTACTACTAAATATAATAATAATAATAATAATAATAATAATAATAATAATAATAATAATAATAATAATAATAATAATAATAATAATAATAATAATAATAATAATAATAATAATATTTTAAAAGCCACTGCTCATATTACAACTCGATACGATACGATAAAGATGTTTTAGTGTCTAATAATTCTCTCCATCTTAGTTGGGAATTGTGATATTGTCTTGGATATCTGTCTTCTGGCATTTTTGTTAAATTTTCAGTTAAGGTTTTAAATTACGTTCTCATTCTGTATTATAGGAGATTTATTAGAGAAAAACAGACCAAGAAATCCACAAGTATGGGAGATTTATTAGAGAAAAACAGACCAAGAAATCCAGTTACAAGTTCCAAAATATTTAAAAGACGTCGCTTGAAAACATGCACAGACTTTGGCACACATACTATTAGTTCTTGCTAAGAAATTATGCATCGGAGATCCTATGATCCTTGTACTACTTTGCATAATTAAAGAAATATCCACTTGGGCGAAAATATGTATCTCTCGTGTTCTCCATATTCACTTTTATTTTCTCCTCTTAACAGAACGTATGCACTCTATTTAGCATATTTTGCAACTATTTAGCAATGTCAGTATAAACAATTAAATCGTCTGCATACAACATTAAATACAATTGTTCTAAGGTTTCTACCCAATCGAACATCTTTCCTTCTGCAACGAAGTGTTCCAGTTCGTTCATAACTAAAGAAAATAGCAAATACCATAAAACGCAACCTTGACCTATGCCCATAGGGCAATTAAACACATCGGTAGTAACAATGTTGGATTTAACAAATGCTTTTGCATCATTATAAATTGTCTTAATAATTATTAAAATATTTCACTAATATTTTCACTCACATGGTTTTAATCCAATAAATTCTTCTCCACCTAATCAAAGAACATTTCATAGTCTATAAATGCATTATAGAATCTACCCTTATGGGTTATATATATATATATATATATATATATATATATATATATATATATATATATATATATATATATATATATATATATATATATATATATATATATATATATATATATATATATATATCGACTCTTAATGAGTCTTTTTTTCAAATGCATGTACCAAACAGACACAACAAACAAATAAAACGTAAAAAAACGTTGTGTTTGTTAAACTCAACATGACTGTTTAGGTTTAATTCATACTACGGTTCGCTGCTAGGTAATGATCTCCCCGCGGTGTAATTTACCCAGTGTAGAGAGAAAGAAGAATGCAGATCTATGAACAAGTATATTGAAGAAATAAACACAACGAACCCTCTTTCGATGAACAAATATAACATTTAAACAGTTTAACAGCAGAATTTAAAATGAAACGAAATTAATTACTTGTTTACAAGAAGGAAAAATGTACTAACATGTACTCAAATAAAAAGGACAATACAAATTTTCTTTCTAGTACTTGTCAGTGACAGAAATAATTCAATTCTTCATTGTCTACGAGATGTGAACTTTGAGTGCAACAATGAGCGACATCATCACCTAACTTATTCGGACACTGAGTCTTCCGTTCGTCCCTGCTCTGCCAACCTTTGTCTAGTTGTCTGGACCTGGACTCGTGTCAGTCGAACTCTGACTTAACAATTGTCTGGACATGACTTCCGCTCAGAATTTGCTCTGGTCCTTGGAGTTGGTACAGGGATTTTCAGGGAATACCAGGAGAGTTCCGGAAATCTTGGGAAAGTTCATGAAAAGCTGTTTTCCTTTTGTCGTTTCTTATTCGTCTTCTACGAACCTCACGTATAGTCTGTCTCCTATATGAGACAACTCTACGGCCACTTACTCAATAACGAAAACGTATTTGCTACGATTTCGGAGTCCCCTCTAACTTTTCTCAAGGAAGATTGAAGACTGAAGAATTTCTTCAAAGCAAATCTCTTAATTTCTTACAGAGTTACGCCCATAAATTAATCTTCACCAATCAGACACGACTGTTTCCTAAATCTTATGCGTATAATTTTTGATTGTCAACACAGCTAATCATGCTGTAATAAACGTTCCTTTGAACAATCACTTATTGCCAAACTTCCTCCTTTAACCGGTTGATTTTGGTAAAGGGTATTATGTCATTCCCTTGTACCATAGCATTTGACTCGGTCATGTTTCATCGCGTGGAACGAATTTTCTTTTGACTATCAGAGATGAAATGAAAATAATCATCTAACTATCTCTAGCCCTTTCTACTTTAATTAAGTTGACTTTGATACAATTCCTTTAACCAATGCTTCTAAGAGTTTTCAAAATTCGACATATTACCCACACACACATACACACACACATATATATATATATATATACATATACATATATATATATATATATATATATATATATATATATATATGTGTGTGTGTATGTATGTATGTATGTATGTATGCATGCATGTATGTATGTATGTATGTATGTATGTATGTATGTATGTATGTATGTATGTATGTATGTATGTATGTATGTATGTATGTATGTATGTATGTATGTATGTATGTATGTATGTATGTATGTATGTATGTATGTATGTCTGTCTGTCTGTCTGTATGTATGTATGCATGCATGCATGCATGCATGCATGCATGCATGCATGCATGCATGAATGTATGTATGTATGTATGTATGTATGTATGTATGTATGTATGTATGTATGTATGTATGTATGTATGTATGTATGTATGTATGTATGTATGTATGTATGTATGTATGTATGTATGTATGTATGTATGTATGTATGTATGCACTATGTGTGGGTGGGTGTGCGCGTGCGTGCGTGCGTGTGTCCATATTCTTATATTACAGTGTTGGTTCCTGTTCACCCTATTGCACAAATCACATGTTCATGATTGAGGCTCATTTTTGAATAAATTGATCCTCATTGTTTTCTAGCTTATTTATATATTTTTCTTATGTTCTTTTGCGTTTCAGGCAGAAATGGAAGAGACTTTGTATATTTAATCTGCAAGTATAAATATAATATTTAGCTAAAATAAGCAAGAGATTACACAAAATGTCCATTTCACTTTCTAAACATATTTTGTTTAGACAAATGTTCAATATTTGATCAACAAATTGCAATATGTATTGCAACACGGAACCAGAATGTTTGATGTAATATTGAAATCACCGAACAGGTGTTCAATACTTTCGTTCTCACGGTTATAGAAAGTGCATTTGTCGTCGTCTAATTATGTTATTTCCTCTCCAAAATTATTAGTACAATTATTCTAAGAATTACTTTAACATTAAAATAGATCAACTTTTTATCCATAGTACAAAGTTTCCCCCGGATATAGATTTTAGACCACTCTTCGCTGTTTCTATTTTAATTTAAGAATTGTATCCACGTTCCTGGCTTAGATATGCGTTACATCTTTTACTCTTGTAATAGACTTCAGTGAATTTTTTTCAAGTTGTTGATTTTATTCTCTTGCTGATCCAAATTTTTGTCGCTAAATTGTTTTTATTGCATCTTTCCAAGTTTTTGGAACATTGGATATTAATGAACAATACTTCAAAAAATAATTGGATCTATTTTTTTTCTTTTATCATTTCAAATAGTATTAAATTGCCGTGACTGTCAACTACATTGTTAATGATTAGTATGATGGAACTTTCTAAGTGGAACAAAATTTTAAAAACTCCTGGATACATACTCATTTGGATTTTTCAGATATTCTTTCCACTTCGATACTGCCATCATTGCATCCATCTAGAAACTGTGTTTAATGCGCTTACCAGTTTGTTTTTATCCTTTCCTCCATAACGTTCAGATATATCCTTAGTGTTTCTGAACATAGTTGCAATGACTACGTTCTGCCACGCTTCTTTATCTTTTTCCAGTAATATTTTACCTTTCATCGATACTAACCGCGTTTCCGATGTTGTAATACAATTTGAGGTATTGACTTTTTTTTTCGTTTGTTGTTGTGAAGTGATTAAAACACTTTTGCATGGAAATGTTTGGTCTTTGCGCTTATCTGTTTGACTCGATACCAAGCAGAAACAATTATAATTACCATTCATTAATATACTTTTTTAAAGATAATTCGTAATGTTCCATCTTGATAATTTATAGTACTATTTAAAATTATACTTCAAACGGTTTAATATAAGTAGTTTCAGCTACTTCATCAAGAATGACTTATTTATTCCACTCAATTTCATATTGTTCTCTATCAGCAAGTTTCATTCCACATAGATGAAACCGATGTGTATACTTGATTTCGTAAAATAAACATTTGCTGTTTTTCATGTTTATGCAAACTTTTTTTTCACCCGTTCAGATATATATTTGCAAGTCATTCTATCAATACTGTTTACATTAGCAATTAATGATGGAGCTCCTTAAATGTCCCTGAATGATCAGCAGTTTTATTTATTTATTCTTATTACCATTTGCTTGAGTACGTGTTTTCTGTAACTAACTTTGAAACCTAATGTTCATATTTCCAGAATTATGTTATTAAATATTATTCTGTTAACAGTAATGAGAATGCCATGTTTAACCTAATAATAGACAACTATAGACCTGTTGGCTTCTTTCTGTAAAATTGTAATAATTAACTGTTTCTTTAAAAAGAGAAGCATGCGACGCTCTATTAACAATTCTAGAATACAGTATGTCTTTAAAACGGATGGAAATTGGAAATGTCCTTGCTCAGATGGATTTATGGAAGAGTTCTATAAATTCATTTGGATGACTTTTGGGGTATTTCTATAAATTCATTTTGATGACTATTGGGTTATTTCTATAAATTCGTTTGGATAACCATTGGGGGATTTCAATAAATTCGTTTGGATGACTATTCGGGGATTTCTATAAATTGATTTTGGTAACTATTGAGGAATTTCTATGCAGACCAATAATTGATCGATATACTACTATAAATCTTGCAGATTTTTAGATTTTTCAAGGGATGACAATTAGAAGATATTGTAACAAAATGGAGACATTTATCACTCATAAATTTTTGACTATATGGGATATTGCAGCTAGGAACTAAAAACGTTCTTCCATCAATAAACAATGATACTCAAAAAGGATTTATGAAAGGCAGATTCACTAAGACAATACGAAGCTAATATAAAATATATCGAATCAACTAGAGAATGAAAATAAATATGGCTTATTATTGTTAATAGAAGTTTAAAAAGCCTTCGAATCAGTCAACTGGAACTTTCTAGTGAATAATTTCTTTAAACTTGGTGATTCTGTTGTAAGTGGTTCAAGTTGTGTTATAAATGATGGAAATATGTCATCATTTTTAAGACTTAAAAATGAGCATCATCAAGGGGATCCTTCTGCACCTTTTTTGTTTATTGTCGGCTTGGAGATTTTAGCTATAAATTTAAAGCATGAGGATGTTTGCGGATTAATATGTCATGTCAGTGACTCTTTAATTCCTCTCGATGGATCTCAACATTCTCTTAAAGCAACTATCAATATCTTGCACAACGTTTTTCTATTATCTGAACTTAAATGTAACCTAACAAAATAAACGTCTATTTGGATTGGAAACAACAAATTTTACAATGAGCGAATACGTCCAATAAAGAGCTAAACGTGTTTTCTTGTAACATTTCATTCCTTGATATCAAGGTTTCTTTAGACTTAACAACAAATGGTAGAATTAATTTCTTTAGGACGAAACTATCAAACGCAAAATTAATTTTTGTAAGCTGGATTTAAAGACATAGTTTGGTCTTAGATAAAGATTTTTTTGTAAAAACTCTTGTTCTGCCCACATTTATACATTTTGTTTTCATCATTACCAAATCAATCATCAAATATTGTAGATAAAATAGTATAAGTACTAAGGTTGACAAAGAAAGCTGGGTAAGAAAAATGCCAAAAGGAATACGTTTCGTGGTTTTACTCTTTGGTGAAGAGAAATAAGCCGAAACTGAGTATGCTGTATAGATTATTAACAGAAAATTAGCGAGGACCTCGATTTTATGCCTTTTTGTTCTTTTGTTATAGCTGAGAAAACATTAACAGATTTCCTTTGCCATATATTTCATACATGTTCATTTGTTGTAGCAAACAATTATCCAACCGATGGTATATTCATTGACTGAGTAAATATTAAAATCATATACATGCCGTTAAATGTCTTAGAGATATGTCTCCCTCTATCTTCTGGACAACAAGTATTCGATCAATTTGCGTCCTGCTAGTAAAAAGATCTAATATTTTATACCCGTCATATATCATTTATCTTGGTACCTTATGGCATCGAATTACTTCAACTCATTCTCTACAAGATTGTCATCTATCTTTCAACACTTATTTTGCTGTGAAAACCATTGTAGGTTGTATTGAGGACGATATCATTCAAACATGAGTCTACTATTGAAAGTTACATATAAAATGAAGCGGTTTTTAATTGCAACTATCCATTAAAGAGTTAACCAAATAGCTTCAATACGGAGTAGTAGTAGTTTCTATACCAAGGTAAATAGAAATACAAATACAGGCAAACTAAGGATAAAGTTATTTCGTTGTGAGAGGGACGAGAAAGCTTTGAAGGGGATGAGAAAAATAATTTAATACAGTGGTTGACCGGACCCTACTCGCTGTGTTAAAAAACGGCACCTAAATGAAAAGTTTGTAATTCTTACTCAGTAATAGGAAATACAAACTATAGTGAAAATGCTAACGTCTCGGTTGCCTTGATAACGATTTAACGACACACGGTACCAACTGTACAGAAAAATGGGAACCAGCCTGGAAATGGGCGAACAGAAAAATAGATTATATATATATATATATATATATATATATATATATATATATATATATATATATATATATATATATATATATATATATATATATATATATATATATATATATATGGGTTTGGCTGGCCAAGATTAGTTAATAATGTAAGTTATTTGTTAAGGAAAAAGAATATTTTGAAAGCTTATCCTAGTTGTAAATGAAAGAAAATAGAGACATTGTTTTATTGATGGAAATTTAGTCTTTTAGCAGTCTTGAGTTCGAACTCTTATCACAGAAATTAGCAACTGACTTATTGGTGCATTATTGAAAGCACGTGTTCCAAACACATGTAGATCAAGAAAATACCGCGGTTTATATCATTTCCTCTACACAAAAGCTGACATTCAGGTTTTGTTTATACTGATAATTATAGGTTTGATAATAAGCACTCAGACATTTTAGGTTATTGAATTTTTAATATCATGGTGTTGGCATGGGTTTAATATTGGAACTGAATTAGTACCGTAAGTTCTTAAAACATTAATTACCCTTTCCATGTAATAAATGTGTGTTCTATCTTCATCAACATAGCCTGGAAACGAATAATTTCGGTACATCATGCCTTAAAGGGGAAAAGAACCCTAACCTGCAAAATTTTATTGTAAATAGAACGATATGTAGAAGTTTGTGTATATAATATATCCTAATTTTTCTTTGCATTTATTGTATTTGCACAAATATTTAATAATAAATAATAATAATGAATTCCGAGATCAAATGGAAAGAACCTACCTCTCAAGTTATCTCCCTTTCATACAAGCAGGATATGACGTCATTTGAGACGATTCCCGTACAACAGGCTTATAAATACTTAGTGTCAAGTAGAAACGATGTTTCAATGCGCAGCTCTGAATTGTGTGATTAAAAGCAGTTCCCGACAAATATTTTTTTTCTCACATTTCTATAGGACCCTAAAGGGTGATTTGTATGGGCGATCAAATTAAAGAGAGAAGGGATTTATGACCGAGACATTTCGAGCATGAAAGTTTTTCAAAAGACCAGAGACTCGTCAAACTATTGGGTCTGAGCCAAAACGTTAGCTTTTGAAGCCTGGTGCATTGCCGACTCTTTTTAAAAATATTTTTCTACTCTGATAACAAGACAAAAGACGGGAAGCACGCCGGCGAGTCATAGTCGACATAGGCCAGGGAGCATCACAGGAGTCTGCAATTTTATCAATAAAGCACGACGAAATATCTGACTACATAAAATTTCGTCGTGCTTTATTGATAAAACTGCATACTCCTGTGGGAACTTTAAGGACTCAATAATTCAGGAGCACCGTCAACGTTTCAATACCTGAACGTGTAATTTCAGCAATAAAGTTTAAAACCTCAGTAACTTCTGATATTTTATTTTGCCATTATACACACACACACACACACACACACACACACACACACACACACACATTCACACATATTTCTAGAACTGTCATAAGTTTTCAGATTCATCAGTCAGAAGCGAGAATACATGAATCATGTCATGTGAAGGTTTCAGATGAGAAGGTCTTGCGAATCGTGCTCACTACACATGATTACACATGATGGTAATATTTTTATATTTTTTTTACCTAGTATATTCTACACCCTACGGAAAAATCGTCTATATGATATGTGTCGGTAGACTCTAAAAGGACAAAATAATTTACTGAATAGCAAGTTATTACACATAATTTCACACAATTCAATCACTTTATACATGGCTACGTGGTATTTATTTTTTAACAAATTGGTTTATGGAGCCTTGGAAGAGGTGGGGGTGTAACGTGCTCTCTCTCTCTCTCTCTCTCTCTCTCTCTCTCTCTCTCTCTCTCTCTCTCTCTCTCTCTCTCTCTCTCTCTCCGCACACACAGACACATACACACACACATTTTCTCTTCCGAGAGCCACTGAGATTGACAACAAATATTCCATTCTTGGTTGGACATTGGAACACATTTACTACACAAGCACCTGTGTGGAAAAAGGCTAAAATTATTTGGAAAAAAAAACTGTTGCCTGTTTGATATTTTAAAATGTCCATTTCTTTGACAAGCATTCATCCAATTATGACATGTACAAAACCAAATCAATAGCTGTTGGATTACGTAAATTTGTCGGATGAGGACCATTTTCTTTCATCTACCATGGTCGAATGCGTAGGATCTTTTCCGTGTTCAAATAAATACAGAGCTTGTAATTGGGGTGCCAGCTGATCTAATTAATTACAAGATAAATTTCTGTTGGTAAGTATTATTCTGTTTAGCCTCTTCAGTTTTATGCCTTGATTATCAAAGTCTTATAATATCTTTATCACTTCGATTTTTTTAAATTCAGAAATATAGTTCCAATATTGCAAGAAAGTAAGAAAAAAAAACAAAGTATAGAAGTTAGAAAATGTCGTGGTGGGTTTACGATTCGGCACAATTATAATGTGCATTTTCAGATTTTATGTATATATTTCTCAAGCATTTACGGAGTCTCAAATACCGAAAACTTCGAATTCTTAGGATGCCGAGATTCCTAGTACATTGTATAAATCACCAAATCAGCCACCAGCTAGAACAGTAGAATTATCAGCAGACTAACCCACCTACTCCCCCAAAATTTGTTTCTAAAATTCAACATAAGATATGCACACCCCAAACTAGATTCATTTGCAAATGTCATCTACATCCTGAAAGCCACATAAAAGCAAAGACAAATTTAAACAGTAAAATTCGATCAAATTTATAAATGTTAAATAAATTCAGAAAATTGACCAATCATAAAAATGAGTTGTCATTTAAGAAGGGAAAAGTAATCTCGGATTAATTTCTTTAGTTGTTTGGGGTCTTTTTGGTCAATATTTTGTTCAGAAAGGGCCTGACATCTCCAAGGATCAAGAGGCACTGACATTACACTCCAATTATATAAATGCTTCACCGTAGCACTGCCGTTTTCCACTTTTCAGAGCAAATTTCATTATCTTTCTAATTGCCCGTATAACTGAAGAACGTAATATCAAACTACGCACAAATACCCTTTTCTGTATGAAACTTCTTTTGCACTCCTTTTCATTAAATCCTAAAATTTGGAAATCTTAAAGCAAATGCTCTTATACAATTTTTAGCGACATTTACGCGTATCAATTGTGTTTAGATATTTGGGTGGCATATTATTTATTTGTTTATTTATTTTTTAAGACAAAAACAAAAGTGAGAATTACTATGGGCACCATAATCTAAGCCATCTATTAAGCAATGGTAAGTTTTGGGATATTCCCCACCCTTTCATGTCAAGATAGAAAAGCTATCATAAATGAGAAATATCAAATAAAATCGTATCCGAAACTAGTTGCCGTGTAATAAAATGATGTAATGTCAATGTTTCCTTCGAAATAAGATAACTGAAATTATTCTTTGTAATGCATTCGAAAATTTTGCTGAAAAAAAAATTACAAGAAAGATTAGAATAAAACTGCATTCTTTACACACTCAAGACTCAGACCAATGGTATCATTAGAGTAACGGTTGTTGATAATTAATCTGTAATTAGTGCGTGATGCACCAAACACAAGCAAGAAAGCGAAATATGTAGGCTTCTGACTCATTTCTGAATACTTGAGCAAACCACTCTGATGTATAGTATGCATCTCTACAAAAGTGTTGAAACAAGGCTTGAATAATTAAAAATTTATTGTATGTACAGGTTGTTCATTTTTGTGAATAAAACAGTAAACATCCTTTAATGAAACATTTGTAATCCAAAGTTTAAAAGCAATTATAAAAATATAATGAAAAAGAAAGGAAAAGTAAAAACAATTAAGTTCTTGTCACTTGGACTGTAATTAGTTTTGTTGATATGAATGGATATTTTAATGAAACGGGTCGTGGTTGAAATAAAGAGAAATTTTATTATTCTGTGAAGATAGCCCCGCAACACGTTGTAATCAGCCTTGTCAGTCATTTTTTGTGATATCTATAACTAGTTTTATCCCTACACGGCGATGGGTGGATTCTGTGATTAGAGAGAAGTCAAGTTTTGGACGCACTAATCAAGAAATGGATTATGGTTCAATTCACTATGTGACATTGTTGACAGACAGGACAAATATTTTCCGATTTGAATTGTTTACAGTCATTTTCAGGAATAAATTGCTTCTTTATTTGTTTGAATCAAAGTCTTTGCTGCCAAAGAAAAAAACAATACCACTCTAGTCGGTCTAAGATTCAGGATGATACATTATGTTCAGTATGCAGACCATATGGCAACAATTTTGAAATTCTAAAAATATAATTATATACATTTCGTTTGCAATCACACACACACACGCAAACACACACACACACATATATATATATATATATATAGTTATATATATATAGTTATATATATATATATATATATATATATATATAGATATATATATAGTTATATATATATAGTTATATATATATATAGTTATATATATATAGTTATATATATATATAGTTATATATATATATAGTTATATGTAGTTATATATATAGTTATATATATATAGTTATATAGTTATATATAACTATATATATATAGTTATATATATATATAGTTATATATATATATATATATATATATATATATATATATATATGTATATATGTATGTATGTATATATGCATGCATGCATGCATGCATGCATGCATGCATGCATGCATGCATGCATACATACATACATACATACATACATACATACATACATACATACATACATACATACATACATACATACATACATACATACATACATACATACATACATACATACATACATACATACATACATACATACATACATACATACATACATACATACATACATACATACATACATACATACATACATACATACATACATACATATCTTCAATGTATCAAGCCGATGTCTTTTTCTTAATGTCGACTGTATTATCTAACCTCGCGAAGAAAGTCTTCAGCTTTGCTTGAAACAACCTTTGTTCTCAGGTGTACAGGGCCGTCGAGAGCGATGTCGAGCCCTGGGGTAAGAAACACCCGGGTTTACCCTAGTTCCTGTACAGAAATAGAAAATTCTTATAAAATTAAACAGTCCTGTTCGACCCGGTCCTCCTTAAGGGCCCGGGGAATATGTCGTCCAGCCCCACTCTTGTCGGCCCTGCAGGTGTACGAATATTTCATGTTCTGGTACTCAAACTTGCTTACAATGTTACAAGGGTGCCTTTATCATCGTTGCAAAGGTATCCTTCTTAGTACACTATTTAAAGAAAAAGATTAAAAGGGGTTTATTAAAAATAATGGTATTTGTTTGCCTATTGTGTACATGTCAATGTCAAACAATTCTCCTATTTAATGCCAAGCCAAATCTTTATGAAATTTCCATCCCTGTTCATGGTAAATAGTATTTGTCTTTAATGATGGTCTCCGTCGTCACTGAAGCAAACCAATGCTCTGATAAATTGATTTCATTATCACTCTTGTCAATATCTGCTATGAAAATATTTAAATAAATCGTCTGCATTTCTAATATAAGCCCTTAATTAAGCCTGGCCAAGTGTTTAACTACAGTCCTTTGATGGCACTGACAGTAATTTTCGACACTTTACTTCTTTCGATGAAATGGCGCTTAGAGGCAGGGATGAATTTCCTTTACACGAGATTTACTTTGTAGATTAATTCAGCGGATTTCTTCATTAAATTCTAGATTTTCCATCTCCGAAAGCAAATATCTGTCTTTAATTAATCTTCATTCGTCTGACCAATAAACTCTCATTGGTTTCCTGGAAGAAATCGAAGGCCAGCATCATACGATATAAACGAGGAGTGCTACACCAAGGCGAGTGAACTGGCTTGCTCTTTTATACCTTACCGAAATTAAAAGAACAAAAATAAATTAAGATGAACTAAAATTTGTTTTAAAGACGACGTTCTTCGCAAACATTTACATCAAAATGGGTTTTTAAACAAACATGATTGTATCATTGCTTGGAGAGAGACATTAAATATATTCTAAATCTAATTTATTTGTTCAAATCTTTTACTGCTCTAATTCCTCGTTCATAAGAAGCGTGCACGTTAGACGTTTATATTTTCTGCCTGAAGAGTACAAAATAATGAGCGTTTTTAATATTAAGAATTCTATCGGATTTAAGAGTATATTTCATTGACAGATACAAAGGCTCCCAACATGTGGTGACCATGTGTATCTTCAATCGTTGCCGCAAAGTTTTGATAATTGCATTTATAATGCCGTTTTTTTATCATCATGGATAAACTTCCAATGTCAAACAGCGAGTCTACAACCAGGTAAATTTTAGCTTAAAAACGGATAATGAATTATACTGATAACTTTTGTCAAGATAATGTTCAAAAGTTGAACTTGTAAGATAAAAATGATTCCCTTAAATCCTCCCTTAACTGATCTTATAGGTAAAACGAAGCATATCGCTGGAAGATTTGTGGAAGACTAATGTAACTGATTCAATATATTACTCTGGTAAACAAGCTTCTGGATGAGGTGGAACAGTGATCGAAGAACTTGGATCCCAATGAGGTGAGGTGGGATAGTGATCGGGTAACTAGGATCCAAAATTATATTATATTCCAAATAAGCACTCTATACTTGGAAAATCATTGATTTCCAACGGCAAGCCAAAATAATGATGTTTTAATCTAGGTAATGTTTGAAACTAATGAACGTACATATGACAAGGCTCGTAAAAAAATTTGCAGACTATCCATGTTAACATCTTTATAATTTATTTCAAAATGGATTTTCATAGTTAACCATTGCTTACTTTATATCATATTATACTTCCATCGGCAAATATTAATGACTTTAAAATAGTTTAAATAAATTATTTCTATTCTTGCCAAAGAATCTTTATGTGCACCAGCTGAATGGGCTGAATTTTATTCAAAGCAAGAAATGAGTTATAATTATGTTAATAATTTAAGAAATAATATCAAGTTTCTCCTGGCCTAAAACATTTCTTATACAGACTTTGTCATCCTTACGTTATTATTGATTTTCTCCCTTTCTGTACTTGACAATCGGCTCAGTCACGATATTAAATGCGTTCATTATCAATAATCATTGTTCCGTGTTTCGCATGAGTAGAGATGAAAGTGTGTGTATTTATTAATGAATTTTATCTAAGATTTCAAAACAAAGAATATATTAATTAGGCTGTTATTTAGTCCAACATGAGGTTGCACACAGAGAACGATGCGTAAAACATTTAGACCAAATTTGCTGTGACTAAATCTTTTTTTTTGGCAGAATATTTTTTTATTTTTCGCCAGCAGGTGCTTGCCATTATTTTTAATTAGATACCCATTTAATCTTATATGCTTGATCTGGGATTCAGCTATCAGGTAAATCATTATCGTAGTTTGGTGAGGACGACTACCGCAATCTTCTAGAAAAGTTCCGATTTTGCAGAAGGACAAAAAATGTCGCTAATCAAAAAATACAGATCAAGATATTCAGTCTGAAACAAAAATAAAATCCCAACACCATTTTACCTTAATGGAATAAATGAATGTAATAGACATATCACTTTAGGTAAGAGTGTACGCGAAAACATCATAATAGTAAACGGGCTACGTGTCGAAGCTTCGACGCTTTTCAACGTCAACATTACGTACCGTTTGGTGTTCATTTCCGATTAATAATCAAGTGGGGTGATGTAAGAATTAATGCATTTATTATTCGAACTAAATGTGGCGACGAATTAGAATCGCCCAATTAATATGCAAGAGAAATTTCGTGAACTAAATATGTGCAACTTTTATTAATTTATTTAAAACAACTTAGGTATTGAGGTGATTAATGGACAGAAATTCTTTCTGTTGTTGTGCGATATATAAAATATCTTAATACACCCCAAGCCCAAACCAAATCCTAGCTAATACTAAAAATATTGTTGTAAAACGTGTCAAATACCGACATAATGTACGAAGGTCGATTGACCGTTTGAAATTTTCTTGGTATTTAGCATACCAACATGTATCTTGAGTGAAAAACTGACAATTTATTCATCGGATCGTAAACCCACAGGGCAGGGTTTTCTATCTATCAGCAAGGAATGCATTGCAGAATTCATTTGCTATCTTTTACAACACTTCCTTTTAACATGAGCACTAAAATAAAATATTTTTAAATCCTTCTTTGCTGCAATCTTTTAATGAGATTGCAACCAAATTTTTTATTGCCTAAACAGGTTCAAAATAATATTGTGAAGGGGTTTAGTAATGTCATTCTTTTTAATCACATTGCAAATATAAAGGTCATCAGGTACATAAATTTATTGCGACGGAGTTTAGTTGTTGTTGTTGTTGTTGTTGTTGTTGTTGTGGGGTTTAACGCCATTTTTTCAACACAAGATAGGCTATTCATGGCGGCCAGTATTAATGGTGGAGGAAGAAATCAGGAAATCCGCGGAAAGAACCACCGACCCACGAGAAGATACTGGCAAGCTTTCTCACATATCCACATTCGCCGAATCCTAGACTCGAACCCACGCAGACAGAGGTGAGATGGCAGTGATCCGTAACGGACAGCGCTTTAAACCACTTGGCCACTCGGGGCCCCACGGAGTTTAGTAATGCAATGGACAACGATTAATCTGATCTCTATCTTCTATTTAAATATGAGAAATTCAGATTCATCAAGAATAGAGCACGTATCCAAGATGGTTTTGTTGAACCACGTGACTACCGCGTTGATCTTGATGAATATGGTTTTGCCAACGTGGTTGCAACAACGACAGGTTTCTAGTATGAATGAATACTTTGAGAATTATACGTCCTTTATTTCACTTACAAACTATATATGATCTTCATTTAATATTTTCGAAATTTTGTCTAACAATATCAGAAAGGGAGTTTATTGTTGATATCACGTGACTATTGAACCGCTGATATCTTGGAAATGTCGGTTGCTAGATTTGTGTAGTCAGGTGACTAGCAATGCACTTCTAATACCAGGTCAAAGTTTATAAACGTTGTAGTTTCGTCTCGTCTATTAGCTGATTAAAGGCATAACGATTTCTCAATTTCTCAGAAAATAGATCCGTTTCCTATCGATTTAATGCAGGTGCGACATGATGTAACATCGTTTATAAATGTTAGGCATAATAAGCGGCCAACCTGTGCCATCACCGCACGTAGGCGACGATTTTTAAGTTTATGAGAGACAATTTGACTCTAACACTGCATAACAACCTAAATGTCTAAATATCAAAAATGAGGTCGAAAGGGTCAGGGAAAACTCGGTGTATGTGAAACTATGACTTCCTTATTTTTGACTCCGTGGTTATAAATTCGGAAATGTTACCTGTCTAGCTCATAAACAAAACTGCATGCGTGTTTTATTCCGAGTAGGTATAAACAACGAGATCCATGTCAGGTCGAGGCATATTCATGAGCTATATTAACAAGTTCTTTCCCCGACAGGGAACAAAACACGAATGATCTTTTGTATTTATCACATACCCCCATTTTTACGCTTTCGATATAGTTTTATCTTACTGTACGAATGACTTTTTGGGAAAGAATTGGGATTTATAAAAGTTAAGTAATTAAATTGATGAATTATAATGGTGTGCGCCCATTCGGGTAAGTATCACTGGTTTATGACCGCACGGCGGCCTGTTATACATCCCCGGAGAAGAATAAGAGCCTCATTCCTCAGGATGTATGCCCTCAAACAAGGCTGGAAAAAAAATTGCTTTTGAATGTTTTTAGGTCGTGGGACAACTAAGTCCCAAACGACCCAAACTAGCTGGTGAATTGACTTGAATACTAAAGAGTAAAGTCCAAAATTTTTAACCAAAACAGCACACTCCTCAGATAAGAGGAGACTTGCTGGCATGCAGGTATTACCGGATTATCTTTTTTCATCCATATTACGGGTCTCAAGTCCGCCTTGCAGAATTTTATACGATGCACCCTCATACCACTCCGCCACAGCACCAGCTAGGGGCTATTGCTTGAGTGGGAATAGACCCAACACGAACTCAAGATTAGTACTGTCTGTAATGATAGTGCTACCTGCGTCTACCGAAGCAGTTTGTGACGCCAGTTGTGATTGGTCGGCAAGTATAGCGTCACAACGGGTGGAAATTGTTCAACATCTCCGTCTAGGTAAGGGAGTGCTGTCAGAGAGAAGGAGGGATGGGCTGTAACAATTTCAAATCCAGTCCAGTTGTACTATTGCACTATCCTTATGCCAATAATGTGTAAGCCACCTCTGTAATTAGCCAAATTCATTGAGTTTGTAAAATTTTCCTATTACCTATCAATCGAATTTTACTAGTAGATAGTGTACATTCAATATGTCTCTAGCAATTTTAAGTACTAATATGTCTTAGCGACATATGATAGGTGAGTCAATTTAAGTCAGTTAGTTTGAATTTTGAACAGTCGTCCAAAGAGTCAAATTATAACAGTGGATTGCTATAATTAGGATTCCTAACCGAAATGGAATCCCGCTGAATAAGAAGCAATTCTTCAAGCCATAAAAAGTCTGTTTAGCAGCTACTCGAAGGTTTTCGGCGATCTACACAGTATTTATCCGCAAGCGTTGGTCGCAAATTCAAAATATTTTTATGAAAATTGAGGGGATAAATTAAGGTGGTTTTAAATGAACTGCATTAGTCAATGAAACAAACAAGTTATGCGTCTTCAGACTAAGCAACATAATGGCCGTAATGTCGATATATTTTCCTTAAGATTGAATTCGCACGTGCTGTGCGACAAACACTGTGGGAAATTCAACTAAATGCTTCACAACAAACAAGATAGGCGCGTGGAAACGTCGTCTTTAATCATTCTATTTGCTATAAATTCACGAACAGCTATCAGAAAACCTCTTAAAATTGTAACTGCCGTGAACTCCGACATCGTCCAGTGAGCGGTCGCGTTAATGACATTAGTGTATCTATCATTTTGGGTTGTCATGCGAAACACGACCTGATGTCAGTTTTAATGGAGGTCACGTTTTAATTTTTGAATATGTGATAGCAGGGCCAGTCTGGTATTTTTATTATTGACATTTAGTATTAGGGTCCAATTTATTTTACCCATATATTGATTCACATTGTTGTAGCATTGTAACATTTACAACGTTTGAGGAGAAAAATTACGTCACATACCGAGAGACGTATTTTCAGTATGTTCTGATTTTATAACAAACATTAAATTTACAAACAAAAGTGTGAACGTCATAGTGGTTTTAAACCAGTCCAAATTCTTTCGGAATCTCCCGATTTCTATCTCAAGGGCACAAAACCACACTAGGCGATTATATAATCGAAACAGTAGTGTGTGTGTGTTTGTGTGTGTCTGTGTGTGTGTGTCTGTGTGTGCTAACAAATGTAGCAAGAACATAAGATATACACTTTTCGTAATTATAGATATGAACGTTCACGTTCCACAATACCGGTAATAACTAGTTTCCCGTACTGTTAATTTTATTTCAGTTTCCTGAACGGATAATCCGCCATTAATAGAATTTCAACTGGCGCATATGATTTATATAAATAAATAAAACAAATATAGAATTTTTCTCTGGAGAAGACTGCATACAACTAAGTGGGATTAAAATAGATCTGAACGAATTTAAAATGGAAAATATAATGAAATACTAACAGCAAGGTGTTCATGGAGTAACTCTGTTAGATTATATATAATATCGCCACATACAGAGTACGTTTTCTATTATTTCTTTTCAATTCAAGAAAAGTTCTTTCTCATAATCCCAAGAGACACGTAGAGACATTTGTGCCAAAATGTTTCGTGCATGAGTGGAATGCCTAGTTACAACAATCGCTGCTGAGGTGCAATCAGTTACTTTGGCATCCAGATTGCTTCCCACGACAGTATCTTAGCTATTTTTCGAGGTCAATAGCGGTTGCTTATCCCTCAGGCGTAACGGGCAACACAATATTGTCTTATCTGTGAGAGTGCAACGCCAAAATGATTCAAAGTCAGTGAAACATTTATGAAGCTTGAAGCCTTGCGTCGCTCAGATAAGAAATTGAATATAGTCATTCAATTTTAGAAGAATTTGAACTTCGACCTCTACGATAAAGGTAGCTATAAATTTCTAGCCAAAGCACGTAGTTTTGATTCCCTTCGTGACCATTTCAGCACAGCCGCTGAAATAACTTCTACTCATTTCATTCAAATTAAACGACAGACGTAAACATCTGTTTGCCATAATTTAGTGTTAATTCTGCATAAATCGTTTTCACACCTTAAGTTTGAGTCGCAATTAAGTTGGTCAATATCTAGCCGGTTGCAAACAAAATGCCATGAAGGGTCAAGTTCGACAAAACTCGCCTTTATCTGTTGCAGAACTATTTTTGTCAATACATGTCATTTTTCTTTTCAGTTTGGAGTCACAAGGAAAATAATGCAGACATAAATGAGAGGTCCCATAAGGAGAAAATGTTCAATATGCTGTATGTTTCACAAATTTGGTTTTTCTTAATGTCTAGAGGAATAAACGTACATAAACATGTATGAACTAGCTGAATAAAAATAATGTTGACCATAAAAGTATCTAGACGTTCGATTTAAAGTTCTTCGGGGGTTGGGGTACAATTGCTAAAGAGAAGTATATACAGCTTTTAATTCCCTTTTCCATGCCAATGATACTTTCAAATAAACGATATTAAAGACAACTGGCGTAGGTACAAAAATCAGAACATAAATAGAACGTGCTAATTAGACTATTAAAGGAAATGGTTGAATACGGGGAAGAGAACGTAGGCAGAAATGAAAAGAATCGAATTGGTAAGCCATAGCTACCGCAAGCACTGAAGATATCACACCGTTTTGGACATTTATAATATGTTTTACACAACCCATAAACTGTTTGTCCTCTTGCTTTAGAGCAGGAATTCAAAAAGAAAAGCATGACAAATATATTCAGCATTTCAGTCCACTGACAAAAATACAAATAAAACAGCATTATATAATGGTGGGAGAAAACGTAAACAAACTAACGGTATCTATCTATCTATCTATCTATCTATCTATCTATCTATCTATCTATCTATCTATCTATCTATCTCTCTCTCTCTCTCTCTCTCTCTCTCTCTCTCTCTCTCTCTCTCTCTCTCTCTCTCTCTCTCTCTCTCTCTCTCTCTCTCTCTCTCTCTCTCTCTCTGAATTTCAGAATATTACTATCATTAGCCAGCGCTTTATAAGAGCGTATTAACACCTTCAGTCTCAATTAAATGTCAGTTTAATGGACAGAAAGGTGTTTTAAGAGTTGACAGAAAGATCCAAAGCTAATGTATTTCCGCAATTGAAGCGAAATGAGAGATCAGATTTTTTGTGGGGCTTTATTGTCTTAGGCAAAAAGTCGAAAGGAGTATACTGAGTGTATCCGACTTTTGTCACCTAAGAAAGAATAGTAACAACATGTGGGGAAACAATTAAAGAATTCAATAACTGTAGTTCAACGGAGGAGAAAAAAGTGCATATAGAAATAAAAAGAAGCTGAGACAGATGAAAGGTAGGCAGAACAATTATTGATGGCGTAATGAAACACGTCACTTGTTGATACGATTTAGTAAATATATGAGATCAATACGTATCAAAATATGCTTGAAGTGCGACAGGAAAGAGCGGACGTCAATAGAAAGTGGCTGAAAACTACAATGCCCAAAAATATAAGAGAATTCCAGATTAAAACATGGAAGATCCGATCTGCTAATGGTTGACCAAGGAGTCTGACATACGCAATAGGAATGGTGATACAAGGAGACTCCTTTGACCCTAAAGCGTGACTTGTAGGAAAAAATAAATAAGTACAATGACTTAGTCTGAAAGCATACAGGAAGGTCTGACAAACGTAAACTAAATAAATATAGCGACTGAAAAATCAATATGGCATGACCTAAGTTAACAGTTCAAAAGAAATAAAGTACATTAAGAAAAGTGCTCAGAATTATAGATTCTTGAAGTTATTTTTTAAAATAAACATCAATCACTACAACATTCCTATTACTACTACTACTACTACTACTACTACTACTACTACCACTACTACTACTACTACTACTACTACTACTACTAATAATAATAATAATAATAATAATAATAATAATAATAATAATAATAATAATAATAATAATAATAGCAAATTTGAGGTTTTTATGATACGGATTAATGTGCTTTTACTGTAATATGCTAAAATAGCATATGCAGACTTGTTGATAAAAGGAACGCTGATGGAAATGATGTATACCAACACGACAGTGTACGGCGATGACATTAAAAGAAACAACATATGAAACCATTTCTTTTCTGCTTACTGTATTATTGAGCTATTTTTATGTGTAAAATCGTATATATTCATTGTTTTGAACGGAAAAAGCTATAATAGAGGCGTCAACAATATGTAAATCTTTGAGATTTTAAATATACTCCAGAGTATATAATGTTCTCATCTTGTTCCTGAACGAAGACAATCAAGAGGGGGGGATCAAATTTAGATTACCTAGTCCGATGTGACAGTTGATAGCATTCTGGAAGTGTTGTCAGTTTTTTTTTAAATTTTGATGAATTGGCTCTGGAAGAAATGTGGATTACCCGTCTATTTGATGGGAATGATCTTTCTGATTATGGTTGTAAAACGAAAGACATTTTCATTAAATTGAATTCATGACATTTTGAACGTTCCCGATATAATGAAAATTCAACATTTCACAGCTGATCCAGAGTTGCTTGCGTCAATCATTTCGATTCCCAAGGGCGAAATTATTTCACAATAAAATTCCCACCTGTCCCGTACCCTATAAAGGCACCATCTGAAATTAATTATTAACTTTAATTCAAACAGCATGTTTTGTTAATGGGATTTAATTTCCTTCTCTGGAAACTACATAGGCCATCGTTGCCGTGGAAAACATTTATTAGAACTAAAAAGCGTGTCACTGATACAGTGCGTTGCGAAGCCACCGTAAACGGTTTAAAGCTATCATTATCTTTAAATCACAATGATAAATGGGTGTTCTCATTTCAAAAATGTTAGGCTTCACACTTCTATGGCTCCAAATTAATTAAAAATGATCCAACAAGAATTAATCCATGGATTATGTTTCGAACTTTTGTAAACGGAGATGTGAAGCAGTCTAACCAAATGGTTATATCAGACCGTTGGATGTTATTTTTTTAAAGTATATTTAACATTGATGCATTAGCAGATTGAATGGTTATTTAAGTGATACAAGATTATTTATTACTATTGTTACGAGGCCATTCTATTAAAATAAGTAACAGGAAAGAGTGAAGACAAAATGCTTTGTACAATTTAATAAAAAATATATTTCTCTAGAAAACAAAATGAAAATTAGAAAAAGGAACTTACAGTATTGCGAATTAAATCCAAATATCATCCAGGAGTTAAAGACACAAATCCTAGTAACAAAAAAGACCTGAATAAAACTCAGTCGAAGTCCCAATGAGATCCAAAATTGAAGGCGATGACGTATCTGTTATGGGCTGCGAAGTGCTGATGTGTAAACAGTCTCTTGTTGAATCTCATAAATATTATTCCAGGTTTGAATTCAGTATAAATTCCAGAGAATGCCTTTGACCAAGAATTTTGTCAGAGGACTTTTGTATTTCCAGAGAAAATAATCACCTGAAATAGATCTTAAAGCACAACTGATAAAAATCCTCACAATCACAAGACAATACAGTTATCTGCTTGACCTCAAGGTCACAATTAGCATTTTCTAAAAACAACCACCGTCCATTGGGAAATAACTTTCTAGAATGATCGAATGGCCTTGTTTATGTACATTACAGTAGCCTATAAAATTCAGTTGGGAATCTACAAAACCCTGACACAGATCAACATATGTACTCCTTCTTGTTTACCTCAATAATAATTCGGTTAATAAACGCATACACATTGAGAATAATAAAGCTTTGTTAGTTGTTTACGTAAATGAATTTAAAAAGTTTAAAAAAGAGTCAGTCATTTCAAGCAGAAATTAATTCAATTTTGGACAAGGTCAAGTCCTTACATTACAATAATAAGTAACGAAATGACAAAAAAATATTACAAGACAAACAATTAAATTAAATATACATAACACTATCCTATACAATTATGTTATCTGATTTATCACAATAATTACAACAATAATATTTCGTACTCAGGAATGAAACATCAGTATAAACCACGATATTTCAGCACAAATTTAATGTAAAATCACACATGTGCTGGATTTAATTAAGGTAGATGGAATTGAAGTCCAATACATTGTGGCTACTGGAATATGTTGATTTAGAGGTTGATATATTATTATGCGATATGAATGGTCAGAACATTATATTTCCGCATAAACACATAAAAGAGTCAATACATTACGATGACAGTATCTTAATTACATGTTATGATTTAACAATCTTGTTTAATTTACTCCCGGAAAAACCATGAATTTTAAGCGCTGGAACTAAAAGCTTGATCCTGGTCTTACTTTCTATAGAATCTCTCACTCAAACGGCTTTTTCTATTGATCACAGTGTAAAATGTTTAATGGAAATAAAAAGTCGACCTTAATTTCTTCAACAGTTAATAAGTTCACTGTATGATTGTAGATAAATTCAAATTTTAATTCTTCTTTTATGTTGAAAGCAGCCTTTTAATTTTTAACGAAGGTATATGTTAAACGAAATCATCAGCTGAAGAAAATTCCATGAAATGGCTCTCTTCTTTTATTCCTGTATTATTGGAATTTTTAAATTGATATTAAATTTTATAATCACAGCATTGTTTTCTAAATATTTTTGGGAGCTGCATATTTGCATAATATACAATATTCATCATGCGCGTAATTGTACAAAAAGTCTGTAAATAAAATCTTCGACTTTCAGATGATGACATCCAGAGCTTCCATTACCGCTGTAGCAGAATTGAAACCTAGTGGGATTTTTCTGTATGGACTAAATGAATAATAACAAACACAAAGCGATGAATGATTGAAATTTATAAAATGAAATACTAGACATATATGTGAATACAAAACAAATACCCTGATTCTCATACTCTTATCATAAAATTGATGCAATATATCCTACATACACTCATGAAATGATAAAGATAAAGAAAAAAATACAAAATATGATTCATTGACCTCTAGCAAAAAATAAGAGGAACAAATATACTATGTATCATGCAAAATGAAAAATTAGATTCACTTAATTTCTTGTACGCATTAAGCTTTGAGATTTACGAAATCTCTTGAGATAAAACAGACAAACAAAATATGAGCAATACTCATAATGTTATTACTATTGTTTCGACTAACCAATACTGCGTTCAACTAAATACACAAATAGATGAACACATTACAAACTGGAATTGTCATTCACTGGACAAACTGTCATTCTACAGTTTATTCAATATACCAACTGGAACTCTGCATTTTCACAAGATCCTTTTCTTACCGATCCACTTTCATATACCTCACTGATCCCTTATATGTATTCATTCATATACATACATGTATTCATGAACATGGACGTAGACGGCATGCTGCAATACAGATAGGTAATTCCAATCCAACCACAGATAGCTATAGTCAGTTCTTATCGGACACCGAATATCCCATAAGACATTGTCAGTTCCAATAAGACTCCATCAGCCCAATAATGTCCAATCATGTCCCATAAGCTCTCTTAATGTCCATGAAGCTCCCATAGTGTCTACTATGCTCCCATAATGTCCACTATCCAATAGGCTACAATAGTATATAACAGGCTACAATAGGATACAACAGGCTACAAGAGGATCCAACAGGCTACAATATGATCCAACAGGCTACAAGAGGATCCAACAGGCTACAAGAGGATTGATTCAACAGGCTACAAGAGGATCCAACAGGCTACAATAGCTCCCATAATTCTACAATAAGCTAAAACAAAACCAAACTATTTATTTTAAAATAGTATTAACAAAGCAAGCAGTGTAACAAAGCTTTATCAACCGTCACAACATAAAACCGAGAAAAGGTTTGACAAATCAAATAAAACAAAACTTTGACACTTAACCATATGGCCTAAGACGATGGTGCAAAGTACGCCCACCACTGACAAAATCCAAATGACTTGTGGCTCAGTTAAAAATGTATCAAGCTTAAATTCACAGGAGTGAATAATAGTTATGATCAAATGTTCATGGAAACTTTCCGTCGCATGTAATTTCGAAATCACTTTACCTGGAGCAGAATGATTCACCTTAGGTAACGTTGTACGTCTGTAGTACGAATACAGGTGGGAAAATTGATTCAAAGCGAAAGTTATTTATATCCTTATTCTGTGTCAATCTCTAGCTTTATAGTCCTCAAAGATTTCAGTATGTTAAATGCAGCAAACCTGAAACAACACTGAGTATGTAATGGGAGACACTATAATTCAATATGTTCTTTTTTTATTTATAGTTTGTAACTGGTATTTGTGATGATTGTGGTTGAGGGTTATGACTAGAGTTATGCCTACCTGACTTTTGTTATGCAATTAAGCCAGAAACATGATGCAGAATTTAAGAGTTAGTGGAATTTTGCACAATCTCTTGCGTCTATGCTCAAGTGGGTTTTTGTATATATGGAGTTTTGGTAAACAAGTATTCATTCCTGTTTCATTTCAGGGACCTATGATCAGAGTTTGTAATTTTATCAGATATAATTCTATAAATTTTATCTTTTAAATATATTTATTAGAATTAAAAGTGTTACATTAAGACATACTAGAGTATTCGTACACTGCTACTGGAATTTATTCATTATATACTTTTGGACTTGTGATTGGACATCAGACAATTTGGGATTTAAATCACGGCACTATATGTGACTCGTACGTGTTTGTTTCGTAACTCAGAAAAATACATTTTTGTTGATTTTACTAAACTTGTTAGTTCCGATTCTAGTTTAAGACGTAGAGTCGTAACAACTTGAAACAGTTATAATCATATCAATATTAAATTTTCCCAAGTACAAACTTATAAGAATGAATGCCAGCTCAGAACGAGGTAATACAGAGACGAAGATCTACATGTGGTTGGTGTAATCTATGTTGGAGGTCTATTACAATGCTGAACGTTTCCTGCAGGACTTATGGACAAACGTAGCATAACGGGCATTTGATAATGGACACTGTTACTGCATAAATGCTTGCTGAAAATTAGCTTTTATTTCATCCAAAATTGCTTTAGAATAGATGATGTTTATGGCATTGTGAAAGATCCGAAACTCTAGGTGGAAGACGCTTCGAGCTAAAAGAAAGACTCGTAACTCCAGGTGGGAGATGCTTGGGGCATAGTTAAAGACCAATAACTTTAGGTGGAAGTCGCATACAGCATGGGAAAAGACCCATAACTCATGGCGGAAAACGCTAAAAGAATGTTGAAAGAATAATACCTCTAGGCGGAAAAAGCTTACAACATGGTCAAAGGCCCATACCTCTAGGTGGAAGATACTTACTGCCAATCTGACGACCTTTGTTTCTAGGTGGAAGGCACATAATACCAGATGAATGACCCCTGTCTCAAGGTAAAAGACAGCTAATGCTAGGGATTATCGCATGATACACAGATAAAAAAAGTGATCTTCTCTTGTTCTCAGACATGAAAAGAATTCGGTTCTTTATTTTGGAGGGGGGGGCAAAGTAATATCAAAACATTTGATGGATCACTTATTGGGGGTTGTACCTTCCATGTTATTGTGAGTACCATGACTTAGCGACAGAGAGAAATAGCACAGATGTATTAATAAATCGTTCTGAAAGTGACTATGATTGTTAGCATGATCTAAATTCGCTCATAGCGCAGCATTAACAGTAGTAGTAATAATATTGGTAGTAGTAGTAGTAGTAGTAGTAGTAGTAGTAGTAGTAGTTGTTATTGTTGTTGTTGCTGTTGTAGTAATATTAGTCCTCGAAGTATTATATTAAGTTCAATTATTCGCTGCCCTAAACAGTTTCACATTAACCGCAAACGAAAGAAAACAGTAATCAACCGTAATCAATATCAACCCCGTGTTATCTCCCATGAATAATTGTAAATGTACATATTATAAACTATTATTTTCTAAATGGTTGTTTTTTGTCTATTTTCATCTGCTTTGTCTGACGTGTATAGTACAGTTTTTCTCTCTATCCGAAACCGCCTTAAATGAAAATATGTTTGACTAGATTGTGTTATTATGTAAGGCAAAATATAATGATATCAACTTTAGCGAAAGATAGTATTAATAGCTAACGACAAGCCATTCATATACAAAAATACTTTGAATAAAGTTTTGCAATTATGAATATTGGAGTGTCAGTAATTCTCACATTACGGAATTGCATGAGCAGGTGACTTTTCTAGGTCCACACTTTCTAAGCTGTCGCCATTATTCTACGCTCCAGCTTATGTTGCTACAACATTTTTCTGTTTCAACGAAACCATTTCTACAACAAAAGAAAAAATACTACAACCACAAAGTTTAGTAGAAATAATAGCAATCTTGCTATTGAAATCTCTTATTTTAATCAAAGAAAGCCAAATACGGCCATAACCAAATTTTCCGAATCTATCCATTTTGATCTACATTGTCTGACTTGTGGATACTTTTTAACCGCATAAATATTTGTACAACACGTGCATGTAATGGCGTTCTCAAACATTAAATTCAGCTCGGTTTCATCTGCAATTCTACAGATCGGCTTCTTTCAGAGCATGATTTATAAGTACATTTTGTTGCTAATCAACGCTGTGATTGGTTTTGCTCTAAGCAAATATGGGTACGCCAACAATATTTCCGCTGGTAAATCGTTTTTGGACAACCAGTCAAATATCGAAACTTGTGATTCATTGCTGTTCTGAATGGTTACAAAACCTTTTACTTTCAATAAGACGTAGAAGTGATAAAAAAATAATAAATTCAATTGATAGCATTTAAGGCACCCGCATCGATTAGTTTTGGACGCGTCCTAATAATGCGAATACAACCAGGAAAACCAAATACTCAAATGGCTTTTAATGAAATCATCTAACATATCTAAAGTGATCCTCGTTTGCCTTTCTTGACACTATATTTGGGTAATTTCACCTTAAATATAAATCATTTTCAAAATTCTAAATGGAAAGCAATTTCACTTTATCTTGCTCCATACCATATCTGCCTATAATGGTAAATAAAGGCACTTGTTTCATTTAATGTGGTCATTTTTTAATTTAAAAAAAACAAACTCTTTCGTTATCAGAAATATTATAAGTAGCCCATTGGTACTCATGTATAAATGTATCACCTAAATATTTCCTTTGGAAATAAAGTTTACTTGATTAATAACTCTTCCCAAAAACGTGGTTATCTTTCTGTTTCTGGACGATACCTTGACATTTGAACACAACGCTCACAGAAGTCAATCAAAATGAACCAGTTTGTCAAAACAACCCGGCACCAATGGAATTGTGAATTAGACTTTCTATTCTTTTTAATTACATGTTCCCATTTTACGTTTGGTAATATACTGTTGGTGTCGAAACAGTAACTAAAGACTTGTTAAATCGAAAAGTGCGGTAATTAATTTTTTGCTGCCATTCTTTGGACAATTGATCTCATTTTCTGCTCGATCATGCTCTCCTAGGATGAGGTGAACTGAAGATGGAAGTAACAAAACTTCGAAAAACGTTTATACAGGAATGATCTTTTGGGTAACAGGTTTTCTTACACGAAATGCAGATGCTGCGCATTACACGAGCTATGACGTTTTACAATGGCTTTTTGTATCATTTATTTACCATGCTCGCTTGTGTTTATTGCCGTGTCCCATATTTGTTTTCATTAAATAAGATGATTCATTTGGTCTAAAGCACTCGCCTTTGCCAATCATGCCATTTCACTTTTGTTCACCTTGTTTTGAGTCTCGTGCTCGGGCAGTACGGGTATGCGGGACTCAGTAACAATATTAATAATAGCCAATGTTTGAGTTACCATTAGACAAATGTGAACCTAACAATTAAAGAGGCATTTCTTTCATTAATATTTCTAAACAAACCTTTAACCTGTAGTTGAAAGCAAAGCATTGCTAAATAGTATCAAGCTAATGACAAAATGGAAGTTTATCAAGCCATATTCCGCAACGGTTATTCTGCAATAGTAATATTTTTTTTACTGTTCAAGCAATTGTTTATATGCATGGATATAAAAATAAATCGTTTCTATTGATTGTTTATGAACCTTTCAAAGACTTTTGACTCAGATGATCATGTGAAATTATTAAAATGCTAAACTAACGAAAGTATTGGCAGGAAGAATTTCTAATCTTGACTTACAAAACTGTAGGTTCATTCAAGCAGAGAAAAACAACATTGCTCCAGTTATCGACAGTAATATTGGTTTAAGATAATATTGTATATTAAAGTCTCATCTATTCAACATATTTATAAATAATTTAGTATCAGACCTTCGACAAAAACGTGAAAATTGTATCTTTATTACACAATAAATGTTTAAATCTACTGCCCTGTTTGCTTACTTGCTGGTGACGTTGCACATTGTACAGATTATATTCAATTTACTAACAGACTATTGTACAGATTATATTCACTTTACTAACAGACTATTGTACAGATTATATTCACTTTACAAACACAGACAATATGTGAATATTGTGGAATTTGTGCTGCTTAAATTATAGAATTCAGAAATGGTGAATATTATCAGTAGTAAACAAATCAAAACCGTAACTGCTTATAAATTTATGAGTGTATACTTCACTCGCAAACATATAGTGACTAAAGCAAAGGAAGATATATTAACCGAAGTTAATACATCTGGACGCACAAGGTTATTAGTCAAAATAATTCGGGAAAACATGGAAACAGAAATTTTCAGAATTTGTTTATTGTGTACCACTGATATCAGAGGCATCTATATATCGGCATTGAAAAGTATATACTAGGTTGTATGCAAGATTTTGGATCATTCAGAGACAAACACGCTTTGTCTTATCACAGACTGAATGTGGAAGATTACCTCTGTGTTTTACTAATTACTGGAGATGTATTAAGTATTGGATTATATATACTTGATACATCTCCAGTAATTAGTAAAACATATATGTATGTATGTATGTATGTATGTATGTATGTATGTATGTATGTATGTATGTATGTATGTATGTATGTATGTATGTATGTATGTATGTATGTATGTATGTATGTATGTATGTGTGTATGTGTGTATGTGTGTATGTGTGTGTGTATGTATGTATGTATGTATGTATGTATGTATGTATGTATGTATGTATGTATGTATGTATGTATGTATGTATGTATGTATGTATGTATGTATGTATGTATGTATGTATGTATGTATGTATGTATGTATGTATGTATGTATGTATGTATGTTTGCATGCATGCATGCATGCATGAATGTATGTATATATGTACGTACGTGTGTGTGTGTTTGTGTGTGTGTGTGTGTGCGATTTGGATTTTTAAAGACGCTTTAACAATTTTTCAGTCATATCGCTACAATGTCTGCAGTGTGGCAGTTTATAGTGATGATTAGCACTGGGGCATCATGTCCCGCCCAGTCACATTATCCTCACACCAGGCCGAACAGTCCTAACACTAACTTCTTTATGCTGAGCGCCAAACGAGGAAACTGTTAGTACCATTTTTATTAAGTCTTTGGTGTGACTTGACCGGTGTTTGAACCCGTGACATACCATATCAGAGGCGGATGCTCTAACCACTAGGCCATCGAAGTGGTCTAAGTATTAGATTAGGTTGTTCCTAACGGATAAGATTCTATATACAATGGGACTTTGTATTAAACCGAAAATAACACTGGATGAGTCAAGCAAACCCACTAAATGTAAAGACAATTCAAGACTTGAATTTAGCTGTAAACAAATCACAAAAGGAATATCACTATAGTAAATGTTATGATAAATTCTCTTTTCGATTTTGTATGATGTTTCTTTATTCACCAATTGTCACAGTATAGCGCATTCAGATTCACAAATGTTTTTGTTTTTTTTAAAAAATTAAAATATTCATGAAGAAGTCTTGTATTCATCTCCACTTTGAAATGAAAATGTGACGTCTTAATCAGTTGATGTGTGTAACAATTTACAGAAACCAGTCCAAAATACATAATGTATTGAAATGATAAGACTAACAATATAATTTCACTTCACGCTCATTCTCAAATAAAGATGTCCAGAATTCAAATCTAGCTATAACTCCAACACCACCCAGAGAAAGGAAATGCGATAAAAAAAAAAAAACTTTCAGAAATAAGGCAGAAGTAAAGGATAATACTGGTAACACGAGGTTCAAAATGTTTGTTGTATTATAGTCTGGAATAGCTGAAATGAACATATTCTATAATCATTGTTCTGGTTTTAAATCAGGTGTTTCAGATCAAGATAAGGCTTGATTTATAATATTTTTACTGTATTGTTTTGTTTAGTTGTTTTTCTTCTCAGAAAGATAACCCAACTGTATGAGCCGCAGCTGCTTTACTTTAAAATTATCCAGCTATTTGTAGCAGAGCAGAGACAACGTCCTAGAAGACCTTATTGACAGTCCTCGATGGACGGAAATTCAAGTAAATAATCGGATATGAGGACATTACCAAAAAGGAGAAGGCTTAAAGTTGAAAGCAGCATAATGCTATAAACAATCAATCGTAGGTGATGTATGAATTGTGTTTGCTTTTCAATTCATACAAATGTAATATATTTATAAGTCTCATCAATTAACTGCATCATATTCTAAATTAAATTAGTCGAGTTGTGAAGGTTATGTTTATTACATTAACATATTTTCGTAAACTAAAAGTAGTAATCATATAAATATTGATCTCAAGCCATCAACTTAGAAACTGATTTATGTGTCTCTAAATCTTTGTTCGTGAAATTTAAATCATAGATTAGTACGATGATCTCTTTACCACACTATGTGAATCGCGATTCTACATTAGGAATACGTTCCCAATGTTAAAATTAAGTCCGGAGTAAATTGAAACTAACATGTCATATATATATATATATATATATATATATATATATATATATATATATATATATATATATATATGTGTGTGTGTGTGTATGTATGTATATGTATATATAAGTGTGTGTGTGTGTGTGCATGTGGGGGTGTATTTATATGTATGTACAAAGACACCAATGTCAAGTTTTCGCGCTGAAACTTTTTTGGTTGCTTTTGTTCACTTTTATCTTCAGTTCTTCAGTTTCTTTTATGTGGACATTTTGTCACAGCATAACGCAAGTAGAAAGATATATAAACTATTTAGGAACTATGTTCTTATTAAAATTCAATCTTAACTACGAAGATCAAGACTTTTGCAGTTAGTGTCGACTTTGTTATTCATCAGACGTTACTTTGACAATGTAGCTAAAATATATTGGTAAGTTAAAATATTCCTTCTGGTAAATCGTTCAAAAACGAAACCTCCAACATCAAAACTTGCGATATATTCCATTTCTGAATGTTTAAAAAAATCTCTTATTTAAGTAAACTTTTTGGAGTGACAACAAAACTGACAGTATCGCATTTAAGAAGCTTGTATTAATTTATTTATCTGAATAAAATATATTTGCCCATAAGCAAAAAATAATATCCCACAAATAGTTTAATGCAATCATCATCCACAATTGAAACCATCTCATTTCATGCTTTTATTCTGATGGGTTAAGGTATTCAACTTAAACGTGAACAGTCTGCCAAAGACTGCGAAGAAAGGACTTAACTTTGTTTAACAGTTTGTTTTATAAATTATCAATAATAGTAATAAAATGCACATAGTATAATCAAATAAATAGTCATTTCGGTGTGCTACATTTGTTGCAGTTCTCAACAAATTAAATTGCTAATTACTTCGTATTATGTCGAAATTACATATTTAATGCATTGTACAAATGATTCCATCGAAACATAAGAACATGCTGTTACATGATTAATGCACAGAATTGTCAGGACTTCTGCCTTCCAAACGATACATTGTGACGACTGGTAGGAGCGTTTACAAGAGGAGGCCACATCGGCACTTTTTGCTAATAATTCAAAAAGTGACATCGAGACAAAATGCTTGAATAATAAAGACCAATATTTCTGCTTTCCTCGAAATATTTCACAGTTTGCTTTTGAAACAGTACTAACATGTTTGGAACATAACAAAGGCCGGGCATTAATTTTCACACCTCTCGGTTAGGAGTGGAAAAGTCTTCACACACGATTCAGCAATGGCATGTACTATACTTTGATTAACGAATGTAATACGTGGTTGAATCTTTATGTGCAATATATTGTCTTGCATGACGATTTGCAAATGTTAACAAATTTCATATTCATAAATCATTTGATACAACTTGTACTGTTCGGAAATTAAAAATTAAACAAAAAAGTTATAAAAATAAATAAGATATTGCTCTTTATGTGATAAAAAGTACAGAAAATCTAGCTATACATTTAAAATCAATCGTTTAAAAGATTTATTTTAATCAGAGATACCTTTTCAGTGAATCACATACTGAACTTTCATTCTGTCTTTTTCCTTCTAACTACTGGGCAATACGCAATGTAACATAAACCCTTAATTCTATATGTTCTTAATTGTTAATGATTCCTAAAGCAAAAAGTTTACCAAAAAAATCGTTTATTAATTTACGCCTGTCACTTACAATTCAATTTACATAATTGGAGAGCCAACATTATAAAGTACATGGCATGGTTGTCTTTGTTATCTGACTACGGACCCTAATGTTGGCGTGAAAAGGTATATTACAGTTTTCAATATTTTCTAATTTAAGTACAGCAATGTTCCTTTGTTTCATTCTTATGAAAAATATGCATTTTATTTTTCCGTTTGAATAATAACAATGAAAATACAATTTGCAAAAGTAGGTCATTTATGATATTTTTTGTTCAACTCGTGCGTATTTGGGTCTTCATGTCAACTCGTGCGTATTTTGTCTTTTTATCTATTGATGACAAAATGCCGCTACAATCTATGCTTTTCTTTATGGGTTTCAAACTAAGGGCAGTGCTTTCTATCTGGAACTATGTTTCTTTGTAATATTGACTGGAGAAGCAACCAGACGCCAAAAACCTTGCTTCTGGAACTTTAAAAAAAATGTAATAGAAAATTGTCGTTTCTCTTTTTCTTCATTTGTATGACTTCCATGTATCCATTATTATTATCCAAAACAAAACTATGTTTTGCGAACTACTTCTTTCCTAAGACACGTTTATGAAACTGGATGCAATAAAGCAGTAAGCGAAATAAGTGTTTGTTTCCTAACCAGATCCCTTGGGAACAACGGGCAAGGCTGATTGAACTTCTTAGCAACACCCGTGAAGCTTCGGCTACCATGCTATTGCATATTCCTAATAAAGCTGGTGTAATAACAGGAGAACAGGAAAAGCAAAGATTACTTTTTAACAAATTTTTACCCAAAATATTCTGAATAACAAATACAGGTAAACTGATACTTTTTCAAAAAACATTTAAAGCGACCATGTGCTTTCATTATCATTCGATGTAAAAGGTGACGCCTTAACTACTTTCGATTTCAACATATATGTTCTTAATTGCGACATTTATAAGTTGGCACATATCAGATCCTCTGCTAAAACATTATTTAGATTTTATGAAAAAATACATTGTAATATCATACTCGTAATTCAAGAAAAAAAATTAGCTTTTAAAATCTAGATATAAAGGCTTCGCTATTTTTTAGAATCAATTGGAACAACATAGTGATTAAGGATCTGTTTTATATCTCATTGTTTAATACGATTACTTGTCAAACTTTACCCAAAGTAAGATCCGATACTTTATTCTGTCGATTCTTAAATGGATCTTAGGTACTGACGATCATTACTACTGTTTGCGTGTGTGTGTGTGTGTGTGTGTGTGAGAGAGAGAGAGAGAGACAGAGAGAGAGACAGAGAGAGTAAATGATGGATCATAGCTGAGATAAGGGCAGCTGAAAACCAACAGTAACGAGACACCCACAAATATTGCCTTCGATGTCTGCAATGTGGCAGTTTAGAGTGGTCTATCACTGTAGCAACATGACCAATCTTGTCACATTATCCAAACACTAGGCCGACCAGTCTTAACATTAATCTCTTAATACTGAGCGCCAAGCGAGGCAGCTGCTATTACCATGTTTTGTAAGTCTTTAGTATGACTCGGCCGTTGTGCGAACTCGCGACCTACCTCATCCGAGGCGGATGCTCTGACCACTTAAGCCACCAGAGCGGTCTCCTCATTGATGCAATATAATAAATGTTTATGTTTTAATAAACTTATGTAATCTATTTTACATTTAAGACTTTCAATGATTTCGTAAATAGTAGAAATCACGATTGTTCATTGTCAGATTTCTAGCCCTGGCTATGTCATTGATCACTTTGAATAATCACACTTAATTATGAATGATATTAACAACATTGAAAATGAGAATCAGCAAAACTCTCTCTCTCTCTCTCTCTCTCTCTCTCTCTCTCTCTCTCTCTCTCTCTCTCTCTCTCTCTCTCTCTCTCTCTCTCTCTCTCTCTCTCTCTCTCTTTTTTATGGTTTGCAAGGATTTTCTTTAGATGAAATATTAGTTTCAAAATTAGGAAAATTACAGTAAAAATCTGAATTTCAGAATTTGGTCTTCTAATCTCTGTCATGACTTTGGTAGACAGTACATCTTTGCTTAATATGTTAGTTACCTTAAAAATTCGAAATGAAAGAAAGAACAACTAGAGTGAAAGTTTAAAACAAACTAAGAGCGACGTGATAAGAAATAGGTTACGTCTAACCACCTACACAGGTCTGTGGAATTATTATTAATTTTTGGGTTGGAAAGTTGACGTACGATTAGGAAAGCTTTAAGGTTTCTGTAATGAAGATTTCGAAGTGGGGTGGAATCGGATATAAAGTTTTAAACAATATGAATGGGTGAATTATTAACATTGGGTTTTAAGGAAAACTTCAGGAAGTATTACATTAGTTAAGAATTTTGTTTCTTGACATACATACATACATACATACATACATACATACATACATACATACATACGTACGTACGTGCGTGCGTGCGTGCGTGCGTGCGTGCGTGCGTGCGTGCGTGCGTGCGTGCGTGCGTGCGTGCGTGCGTGCGTGCGTGCGTGCGTGCATGCATGCATGCATGCATGCATACATACATACATACATACATACATACATACATACATACATACATACATACATACATACATACATACATACATACATACATACATACATACATACATACATACATACATACATACATACATACATACATATGCTGAAAGTGGTGTATATGTTGTGTCCTGTAAAATATAATTAAATTCCATGATACCTCGAACAGTTTCACTACAGTTTCTCATTAGTGGATATGTCTCGTCTATACAAATCAAGTCAAAAGCATATTAATAATGGAGTCGGTATCTTCTGAGGTTATCTTGACCTAATCAAGGATTAAATTGATCATGGGCTTTCTAAACAGGATTTATTGCGAATTTCGTCGCATTTTCAACCCTTTGTTTGGTTTTGCTTTGAGTAAATATGGGTGCGACAACGATATTTCTTCTGGCAAATTGTTCAAGACGACAAGTCAGATATTAAAACTGGTGATTCACTGCAGACCCGAATGGTTTAGAATATTTTTTTTCTTATTAAAGAAACCTTTAAGTGAAAGAAATCTGACGGGATTTCATTTACTAAACTTTGAGATATTTAATTGTAAATGCATCATTATAAGATGAATAAAACCAGAAAAACCATGGCCTATAATTGGTTTTCATGTAATCAGAGCCCACAACTAAAATGGTTCCTTTTTACTTGTCACGACTCTCACTTCTTGAAAGAAACAACTTTAACATAAATATTTATCTGAACACCAGTAATGAAAGGCACGTTGTTACATTATGTTGTTTCACAGAATTGTGTACTTAATTGGTCATAATGGTGCTCACAAACCACTTATTCGTACGCTCCTGATCAAATAAAAGGACCATTATGTGTAATCATATCATTGTGCCTTAGTCATCGGCAAATTAAGCCTCGTCTTCTTTATTCTACATTTGACGTTCTACCTTAATGCATCATCAGATGACCTTCTTTCGAATGACATATATGCTTATTTTACGATCATTCACAAAGTTCATGTTATAATACTCTCTTTTGGCAGCACAACAAGGCGTTCGCAAGAGGCAAACAAATGGACCTACTGTGCAAATAATTCCGCATGACTGGAATCATAAATACGACTTATAAATAATCAATATTAATATTTTCTGTATTTCCCTGACAGTTTGCACAATCTACCTTGTATAAGACATAGTTGGTGTCAAAAAGGTAACGAAAGTTCAGGAAATGGAAACATTGTTCACTTTAATCTTATTAGATCGGATCGGTTTATAATATTAAAAAACCGAATCGAGTAGTTTTGATAGTTTTACGTAAACCGAAATCCGTATTCGTTTATTTCAACCTAGTAATGACTTAACTTTGTCAATAAAAAACATAACTATACGGGGACATCATGGGATCCAATGGGACTTATGGGATTCATAGGAAATTGCATTAAATCTACAATCTTGAAACGGATGATCGTCTCGGGATGGTGTGGAGTCAATGGAAAATGTAATTTAAAAACGTCGATAGATTTAGCATAGATTTAGTGCCTATATCCTTAACATTCTGGATCAGAATGAGTATAAGAACACACACCTACTGAGCAAGACCCAAGACTACTAACACCCAAAGCTACTTACGAACATCTACATCTCCCGACCAACATCACACCTACAAAACATTCTTAGTGACTAGCACACACTCCTGCTGACCAATGTACAATATTACTATCCAGTACCAATATCAACTTAGCAACACCGGCGCTATTGAAAAGCACCCACATATAATAACCAAATGCACTCATACATTCTGTAATTTATCAACACGCACACCTTCTGACCAGGAGTGCATATACTGACGGTCACAAAAATATGCTATTAACATGTAGTCTTACTGAGAAGAACTTACACTTATGACCAATAAAGTTTTCTTGACCAGTGCTCATATCTGCTTACCAATCACTTCTACTAACCAACACACACACACACACACATACACAAACACTCCTACTACCCAATAAACAGTCCTACTGATCAGCAGGCACCTTTACTGATCAGCAAATATACATACAGACCAATCGCAGCACCCACTAACCAGCACGTAGTCTAATTGACTGAGAAACACACAGAACTAACGATCAACGCTAGCGCCTACTGACCAACATCTATATTTAAAGACCAACACAAATGCCTACTCGCGAACACGCCGCCTACTGACTGCAGTCTTTCTGAGCAGCACCCACACCTACTCGCTAATAACCACGCCCACTAAAATAGAGTCGTTCCGACCAACACGCACATCTAGTGACAAACACTCAGGCCTACTGACCAACACAGATACGTATTAATTAGCACCCACAAGTAATCTGCAACTGAATTTGTAGAGGGTTGGAATCTTAAACCAAAAGTAGAGGCTTCGATACTCGTCCAGACCAGTTTGGGTTTGCTGATTTGCTCCGTTCCTGGGAACACGACGTAGCTCCAATAAATTTAGCCCTTACAACCTACAAAAAATATAAAAACTGACTATAATATAAACTTATTAACCATCACCTATTTTTAAATGACGAACACAGGCACTAACGCCTACTGACCAATACAAACACCTAAAGCATATGCGCAATGTTAGTTAGCTTGTAAAGTAAGTGGCAAAATAACGAAGATGAACACCAAATTTTATATAGAAAATCACTTACTATCACCATCCAACACTCACCATCTTACAAACTAAACTGACGAAGTGAAGCCTCAAGAAAAAAATGCTGCCTAGTCGCTACCTGCATATATACTAGATTTATATACAAAAGCATTCAATATACTTCAAGTTATATTGGCGGTGTAGGTAAATTTGCATTGTTAATCTAAATGGGACTAGTAGTCAGTATATCACATATTTACAATTTAAGACCGGTTATATATCATCCAACAACAAACACATGCAAACCCATGTGAAAGGTATCTAGCTTATAAACTTAGTATTTCCACTAGATAAACTTACAATGCAACTCAGGTTATTTATTATCAAATATACACACATACACTCGCATACATATATACCACTGTGAAATATTTAATATCTAATATCGGGGTCAATAATACATGTCCTGACAAACAAATATATTTTTAGCACCAAACACGATCTTTATTAATAAAGAATATGTTAGGTATTCAGCGTTTGTGATGATTACTAACACACAATATTATATAGATCATTTTCTACATGACCTTGATGAGAAGATATCGTTCTATGAAACGTATCTGGCAAACTCCAGGAGAAATGAACCTGTTCTGCCTGCAAAAGTCCAAATATATATATATATCTGTATATATATATATATATATATATATATATATATATATATATATATATATATATCTTAATCACAGATCTTTCATCAATAGCTGCAACTTAATTTAAGCTTTTCTCATCCCTATTGACGATGGTTTTGGACTTTTTTAAGTTTATGTGTATATATATGTATGTATATATATATATATATATATATATATATATATATATATATATATATATATATATATATATATATATATATATATATATATATATATATATATATATATATATATATAAAGAATACAAATCATATGGCGAATAACAACCCTCTCATGCGTACTGGATCCACCAAGGGATCACGTTTGTCAGGGATTAATGAAAATAGATGCAATAAACTGACGACGAACAGTACGAAACTAGTAACTAACTAGCCTAAGCGCTTTCGACTCTTAATGAGTCTTTTTCAAAGGCAAATACAAAACATAGTTACGACAAACAAATAAACACAAAAACGTTGCGTTTGTAAACCTCTACATTTCTATCTTCACATGTGCTAAAACTATAAATACAACCAGCTTGTATAGACTAGTTGCGGAAACTGAAAACGTTGTATAATTCCCTAAAAGTCTACAAGCCAAAGCGACATCTATTTTTACTTTGTGTACATATGTAACGCAGATTATATCCCGGATATTTGGTTCTATACCGGTTATTCTTATAGTAAAAATTGAAGGATAAGAAGATTTAGAAAATGTTAAATTCTACTAGTGCATAATTTTCATTTTCTAGTCTTCTTGGTTTAGACCGCTTGGTTTCAATGTTCTAAGGCGGCGTATCCAGTATGATTCCTTTTCCTTCCTGGTTTCGGAACTCCAGCTGTGGTTGTTGGCAATAGCGATAAGTATTATATCACTGAAAGTGTGGCCAGGGGAGGAGAAGTGTTTTGCGACCGGGCTTCTGTACAGCTTTTTTGTCATCCAATCAGATCTATGAAGGTTTATCCTTATGTGTAGCTTTTCAGTTTCTCCCACGTACTGAAGGCCACAGATCTTACATGTGATGAGATAAATCACATTCTCTGTTTTGCACGTTTTGTTTGGACCATGTATGTCCATACATGGTCCAAACAAAACGTGCAAAACAGAGAATGTGATTTATCTCATCACATGTAAGATCTGTGGCCTTCAGTACGTGGGAGAAACTGAAAAGCTACACATAAGGATAAACCTTCATAGATCTGATTGGATGACAAAAAAGCTGTACAGAAGCCCGGTCGCAGAACACTTCTCCTCCCCTGGCCACACTTTCAGTGATATAATACTTATCGCTATTGCCAACAACCACAGCTGGAGTTCCGAAACCAGGAAGGAAAAGGAATCATACTGGATACGCCGCCTTAGAACATTGAAACCAAGCGGTCTAAACCAAGAAGACTAGAAAATGAAAATTATGCACTAGTAGAATTTAACATTTTCTAAATCTTCTTATCCTTCAATTTTTACTATAAGAATAACCGGTATAGAACCAAATATCCGGGATATAATCTGCGTTACATATGTACACAAAGTAAAAATAGATGTCGCTTTGGCTTGTAGACTTTTAGGGAATTATACAACGTTTTCAGTTTCCGCAACTAGTCTATACAAGCTGGTTGTATTTATAGTTTTAGCACATGTGAAGATAGAAATGTAGAGGTTTACAAACGCAACGTTTTTGTGTTTATTTGTTTGTCGTAACTATGTTTTGTATTTGCCTTTGAAAAAGACTCATTAAGAGTCGAAAGCGCTTAGGCTAGTTAGTTACTAGTTTCGTACTGTTCGTCGTCAGTTTATTGCATCTATATATATATATATATATATATATATATATATATATATATATATATATATATATATATATATATATATATATATATATATATATATATATATATAATTTGCTAATATTCCAGGATATTTTGAACGTGATATGTGATATGATAAAGCCTGTGTATAGGGCAGAAGTAGTCAACAAATCTTCAAGTAGGCTGTTTCTGTGCATTGTAAGCTACTTTGAAAAACAGCAGTAGTTATGTTTCATATTCAAAACGGTGACAGGAGTTAGCCTACCAATTATAAACCAATAACATTACTTAGTTGTGTATGGAAAATTATGGGAAGCGTCATATGTAAATTTGATGAATTATACAGTATCTTTGAACGACGTCATGATATTAACATTCACGAGTAGATTTTACGCTCAAGCTCACTGTCGTTTTTAGAAATTTCATTCTCAATCTTTTAAATAAATATAAACATGATTATGTTAATAAGTTTGGGAAGATGAACGGTGGTAGGTTCATTTCTTATTGCTATGTTTATAAATGGTTCATTGGAAAAGTCAGTACAAGTGGGACTAAAGTTTTAGTGTTGGAATTTAGGATTGGCCATGCAAACGAGATTGATATTTTCAGATGGAGAAAATTACTTGAAGGGATTTAGTGACTAATTTGTTTCCTGGCACAATCTGTAAACTGTAGGATCCAATGCACATGCAATGACTACTATTTTTTGCCATATTACACACACACACACAGACACACACCCACATACATACATGCATACATACATACATACATTATGATAGATTTTGATAATAATAATAATATTAATAATAATAATATTAATAATAATAATAATAATAATAATAATAATAATAATAATAATAATAATAATAATAATAATAAAGCAGCATAATCCGTTTTTTTATAAAAGCATTCATACATCCATTTAGCTAGACGTGCATATGTTATCATTAATCAAATGCATAACAGTATCAATAGCTTGTTAACGAGGATGAACAAATGAAAACTATTTAGTTTCCGCACCATTCTCTATGTGACGTCGTATACGGGTAACCTGATGCATCTTAACAATACTTGTATGGCGCTGACAAATTACAATTCTCCTCACACAATACCCTTAATGTAGCAGTATCGAAACCTCAAGGATGGCGAAGAGTTAAATGACAGAGATTTGTATTTCATACCAATTTCTTCCGAACAGCGGATTCAAGTAACCTGATGCTTCTTCATTTATATATTTCGCTGGAGCACGTGCATTCATCACCATTTTGAGGTAAAAATGTCGTCTTAACGAGTTTGTCATGTTTCTGCGTAATTTGATTCACGGAAACCAATTAAACCTCCGTGAAAATGATTGTAATGATTCGATAAAAAGTGTATCTAAACATCAGTCTCAAATTTGAAAGAAAAATCACAGTTGTTATGATCCAACTACCAACCAATCGCCACTCCTCAAAATGGAAGGACGATATACAGATTCAATGGCGCTGATGAAAATGGTCATAACATGATGCACATGGGCATAACTTTTCTGGCCATAGAACACAATTAATTTCACTATATTGTCTCTACATTTGTTTCTAAGTACTGAACTTTCCACTGTGTGACAATCAATACAAATCATATGTTAATCTAAAATACCTTCAAAGATGACTTTACGGTTTAGTTCTTGTCAAGGGTTGACCTGCATTTTTTGAGAGGCTGAATTGTAAACAAAACACCAGGCAACGGAACACAGATTTCACTTCCAGATCATCACCATGACCTTATTACTCAATGTGCACTGTCGCCGAAATACACACAGACAACCACACCATAAGCTCACATTATAAAGAATAACCAATTGCCTTTAAATCCTTACCAAGAATGCCAAAATCAAACTCTAGTATCACCACCAAACTTAGACAGGAAAAAGTGATCTAAAAATAGACTGGGACTACATTCGTGGGTACTGAACCGGATTTTATTAATTGTGTACTGATTCCTGATGCACGCGGGCATAACACGATGCACACGGGCATAACATGATACACACGGACACAACATGATGCACACGGGCATAACATGATGCATACAGAAGCAATGTGATGCACACGGACGTAATAATTGATAAGCTGTTATAACCAATTAGTAAGCAGCAAAACCCACAGATGAAATTACATAAAACGTTGACCAAAATAGAAAGATGTGTAAATACATTTAGAAATATGGAGATGCGAAAATGCGCGAGAAAGTTTATGCTTTATTGAATGTTATTTGTATCGTAATTTGTACACTGTAGTACATTCAGTGCCTGATTAAGGCCTCCTTAAACACTTACAATATCATCTTGATATCATCCCTACAAAATGTGAAAATCAAAAAATAATAAAAGCTATAAAGGTTGGAAAATAGCAGTTTTGTCATCATTCCAAAACAAAATACTCGTATATTCAGATCAAAATGGTAATATATAATTCATTCGTTTCTATCATCAACAATAAATTTCAATTTCTCGTTCACCTGTTGCCCATATCACGTGCTTGGTTTGCTTAATGGTAATCCGGCACTGGGTACAGATAGAAATAATCTACATAACCAGAGGTAATATACTAGAGTTAAATGAAAACAAGACTGATATTTTTTTAAAAAAATTTAATGATAAAAGTGTCTATAAAAAAGAGCAAACAGGTTTATTGTTGTAACATCATACTGTTACAGAAAAAAAACAACAAGTTTATTAACATTCAACAATCAATTTATTTCCCTAGAATGCAAAGTGAAAATTCCAAAGACACTTAAAAATAGAAGTAGAAATAAACGAAATTAGGAAGGATAACATTAAAACTCGGATATGTTTAGCAAGGTCTTCTAACATTAGTTTATGGTGATGTCAGAAAATATAAAAGGCAAACTTTTTTAAGATATGGGACACCGGCACAGTAATAATACTGTTACAATAATTTCGTGGTAAGACCGATAAAATATTTTTACACAATATGGATGATTACTTCAAGAGTGAACTAGTGAAATGATGAAAACCAAAAAGTGCCACACTTTATAGAGATTAATATTTTTGTAAATACATACTACCAAAACTTTTCTAGTCAGTTATGTCTCCTTTTTCCTTATATACACAGCTACATCGACGTCGGTAATATGAAAATGATATTAGTTTGAAGTATATTATTGCGTACTATTCACCGATATGTAAGCTTTATCTAGAAAAGACCATTTTTTGTACTTCTGGTAATTTGTTTTCAACCACGCAGTGATCTTAATACTGTACTACAATATATAACATGTAATTCCACTACACTGTACTACAATATACAGCATATAATTTCCACTACACATAGACTGATTGATTAGCTTGCAAAATAGCATACAGCTCATGTAAAACTGTGTAGAAACGAGACATTCATCTTTTTAGTCGTGGTTCTACTGAAATTTGATAAGCATTCAACTGACCGAAAACTTAGATTTTTCCTTACTTACCTTAACGAAATCGTCTAATATAAATTTTAATGTAACCATTTATTATCGTAGGAATTATCACCAAAGTGAATGCATACGATGAGATATTTTTCCTTATTTATATCTATTAATCAATCAAGCCTAATAGTTTATTATGCGTGACTCAATTAAGAGGATACGACCAAGCTATCCGTATACCATATAAAGAGTTGTTGTTTTTGTTTTTTGTTTTTGTTTTTTTTTTTTAAATTTTATACAATTTTTTGACATTCAATATACTTTCGTGGAAAGAAAGATAAATGTTTTTAACTAGATTAGATTTTACAAATCCCCGAACTTTCACAAGCATACGTTAAGAACGGGAAAATGATTTGATCATACATTTTCAGCTGACAATCAATGATAAATCTAAATATTTGTATACGCCTTTTAGTTTATGCTTACCTTTATTTGTTGTGGATACTAGATTATGAAGGCCTTGTAGAACTTACCATTCTTGTGAAACATAAGGCCTAAGTAATTATATTCATCTACAAAAACAACAATATCGGCATATATTATCTTAAGTTTGTATGTATTTTTCTTTTCCAATCCAATACAATAAATTTCGTTTACGACGGGTTGGAAAACACTGCAATTTATGAATCGACAAAAAGTATTCATACCAGTTATAAATTTAAATTTTGTTTTTCACCTTTTTCATGACAGATACGAGAATATTTCCGGACCCCCCCAAAAAAAAAATTAAATCTTTTCTTTTGCACAACACTGGTACCTGCAGAGGGGGGGGGCATTAAAAAGACACACAGTATTTCCTGACAAAACAAACACTGATAGCTTCAGAGAAACAATACCACACAAACAGGTAGCGAATGTCAATCATTAAAATTAGTAATTGAACTGATAGCTCTGTATGATGATATTTGTATTTCAGATCGATAAATTTGCCAATTTCATATCATTCCACTTTAATTTTCCCCTTATGGACTGGGGATCAAACACAGCAGATAAAATATACACTCCGAATATAAAAATATTTAATTTGTCTTTTATTTAAGTATTTAATAATTTGAAAAGAAATGTAATTAAGAAAACATGGGTATTTATCATAATAAATGATGGTAGATAATGAGTGTACACTTTAGTTAAATAAGAGCAAAATTAGGAACGGAAAATTCCATGGTGCTGCTAATGTCAGGTTAACCAAATTTTCAGTCATGTTAATGTATTCCTGAGTTATTTAACCACATGACAAAACTTGTGCAATAATTTAACAGTCCAAGGAAAATGTGATAGTACAATAAACCACAAAGTTAATGTGGCCAAATTGTCAAAGCAATTAAGACTATCTGGTTTCAGCACTATATTAGACATAACTGTTTTCCTTTGTGCCACAAAAATATTGTGTCTCCAAAATTTTAAAGGGGGCGGGACACACTGTACCCTGCTATTGAAACAAATGTTCAGCACTGAATCTGTATAAAACGAAATATCTAGTCTGCAGACCAATGATTTCGACATCAAGTAATAGCTTGACCTCTTTGTGTAGACAAAACTGCTAGATTGCGCAGGTTTCGGGTGAAAAAGAAACTTTTTTTAGCATAGATTTATTGGAGCTTTGCTGAGGTTTATTTCCAAAATGATATCAACGGCGTTTAACGTAATCTATTGTCGTTTTCAACTTTTTTGTTGTTGCACAAATTCTCCTCAGTTATTATTAACTGACTCATCCACACCGTCGTGAAGTTTTTCATAACATCATTGTGCTCTGAGCTTCTGCTCCTGTCACATACCTCTATCTATAAAATATTATAATAAAATTTATTTATGACACCAAGTGGCAAAAAATGTTAAAATTTAAGTTAAGATAGACTTTAAATTAAACAGTTGGATAAAATACAAGAAACATTATCTATTCATTGCAGTTGTGCACGTTATCTAAGTTTAAGTCAGGTCAACTTGGTTTTCTTCAGATTATTTATCACTCATATTTATTGACTAATGGTCATGTTATAAATGCAGAGACATGTAAACTATTGAGTTTTCATCAATATATCAATGTATGTTTACTCTCAGATAATTTTTTTTTTAAAACAACAGAGGACTAAATGAAGCACATGACAGGTAATTGGATAATTGTTAAAAAAAGGCGTGTGTGTTAATATGTGTGTGTGTGTGTGTGTGTGAGAGAGAGAGAGAGAGAGAGAGAGAGAGAGAGACATGTTAATCTTTAATATTAGTTTTAATATTTGTCAAAATATCCAAGGTTTGCTAAACATAGTCACATACTAATAAATCTGTGCTTTAATTTGACATATATGTTGTTGAATGGCAAACAATACATATACGTCATTGCATTGATGTCTACAATTTTTTTCACTTACAGTAATGTTGTTTTTACTGTTGCACCCCTACCCCCCACCCAGCAACGTCACAGCTTTTCTGCAAATATTTCTAGAAAATGCACAAAAACCCATTGAAAACAGTACGCCCTTTTCGTTTGTTTAGGCAGCTTTCAATAAAATATGCTTTCATACTTTTTATTTTTTAAAAAAAAAAAACAAACATTAGATCTTTTTTGACAGCATTGGCACTTTGCAGCAACATCTTCAGGAAGTTTAATATATTTAAGCAACTTGCTGCAGTAACCATTAACGATTTTATGCGGAAATAGATTTTCCAATGCTTGTAAACTTGGAGAAAACTCGAGCTATGAATTTCATAACAAGCTATGGGAAGTGGATGTCAAGTAGACCCCTTCCATCACATGAACTCATAAAGGTGCGCATTTTAGTGAACAAATAAAAATATGGAGTTAAGCAATGGTGTATAACGGAGAGAAATAATATTTATGAGGGAAAGAAAATTCGACATTAAATACTGTTCGTTACACTCGTATGACTTTATAAAAAAAAACCGCAACATGAACGAATTTTGTAGATTTCACTGTTGCTTACTTGTTACATATTTCTCAAGAAAGTCGTTATGACGATCTGAAAATTTAGCATTTCTTTTTCAATGATCCACGAGCCGTATCTTTTTTAGTCATTTCAACAATTGAGTAAAGCTGATATCGCTGCTTTACAAAGCTTTAGCTGTCTGCACGATAAACCGGTAACCAATGGACGGAATTTTAATGTGGCGACGCCAGACGGATGTAAGAAAAGATACACGTGATATCATGTTTCATGCGATTAACTGTACAAATTGGTTCCGGAAATAATATAAAGGGTTATATTTTATTGCATTACTGACAAATATCTTTTACTTCTGTTTCATTTGATATAATTAGACACAGCTATAACCGAAAAAGATGAATAACTTTGGGCGACCAACACGTTAAGAAATAATTGAAGAGAGAGAGAGAGAGAGAGAGAGAGAGAGAGAGAGAGAGAGAGAGAGAGAGAGAGAGAGAGAGAGAGAGAGAGAGAACACAAACACAAATGGTCATTGCAGGGAAAATAAATCGAGCTTAAACTCAAAAGTGAAAATACAGTCATTTTGTATGAAATAGTGCATCATATGCATGCATGAAACGTTTCACGTTAATAATATTGCTTTTAAATGTATGTACTTCACTGAGAGTTACAGTTTACAAATACATATAGTAGTAGTAATAATAAAAATAGTAGTAGTAGTAGTAGAGTAGGTAATTAAGAAGATAGATTTATTTTATAATGGGTTCCAATCAATCATATTCAAAAGAACAAACCAAAACATATCTCAAACACGAAAGTGTTGAGCCATGACGTTTTAAGCTAGCATGGACGGTAATTTGTAGTTATTATAAACTGAATGAAATGTTTTGCTTTTTCTTTGCTTCCATGATACAGTCGACATGTACTGCATTTGTTTTGCTGACCACGATTCTCTGATGCGTATCAGAAACAATGTTCTATGATTTGTGTCGATAACACTAAAGAAACATTGAAGCAGCTATAGTTATTTTGTTTTCTACTCGTATGACACGCATATTTCAATTATTCAATAAAATATATCATAAGATTTCTACCACACTTTTTATAGTGTCTGCATGGTTCTTTGGTTGGCTCTCTTCTTCGAACAGTGGTTTTTTTTTTCATTAATGCGTGACTGAAACAGGTTAGAAAATAAGACAACAGACTTATATTCAAATAAATAAATAACATTTACCAAATTTTATCATAAGATTTCTACCACACTTTTGAAGTGTATGTATTCTTGACTCTTTGAAAAGTTTTCTTTCATTAATGAGTGATTAAAATAGGTGAGAAAATAGACAAAAGACTGATATTCAAATAAATAAATAAATAACATTTACCAGATTTCATGTTTAACACTTCAAAAACGAAAATAACATTCAGTTTCACAATCAACTGTGCTAATGGATGAAGAGTACTAACATTTTCATCCTGCTTCCTCTTTCCAACATTATTCCTAAGTTCGACTAAGACACGCCATGACATATCAAAACCTTAATTAGGCCAACTTTTCGACAGCGCGTGATACATTGTCATATTAGTTATATACCTTCTTTTCTCTTTGCACATCCAACCTTTGCGGCCTGAGAGACTGCTCAACGTCAATCAGGTGCTATTTCCCGGGCAATCAGTACAAAATAAATTATGCAAAACATGTCGGTAAACCAGGAAAAGACCTTTCCATGACTCCAATTTATGAGTTAAGATCATGCATTATGCATACTATATTATTTGTAGATGAATTTCACATTTCAATGCAAATTTTAATCATCCACGATTCGGAAATTTTCCACACATCGCTTCTGCATGCTAAAATATATTGCAATGTAACCTTAGCTTTACTCGGTTCACTTCCATTTTATTTTAAAAGATAACGTTGCTTTCTCTGTCAATGTTGCAAATTAATTTATATGAACTGCAAGACGTTTTCAAGTAAATTGTTATATAACACTCACCATGCATGATAATTTGCCAATAGGAACACCTCATAGTTTTTCTAAAAATATCCATTTCTGAAATACGAAACGTTCTAGATATTCTGCTTTTTTTTCTTGTTATTTTTGTTTCTAATCTGTCCAAAAATTTAATGCTGATCGATATATGCAAAATAACATTGTGTAAAAATGCTTTGTAGATGTGGATTATATTAAATATATATGGCCTGGACAAAATATAGTACTAAATTTTGCAACTAAAACCGAATCTAGTCCCCACTTAAAGTCAGGAATATTTAGCTAAAATTTCCAAAACTAAAATAAATACTAAATTTCCAAAACTATTGACTAAATATCAAGCAACAGTAATTGATTTAGAGGGCCGAAACTAAAAGTACTAATATGTTTACAAAACTGGAACTGAATTTAGCGGAGACCAAAATGATCAATATATTGTTTTAAAATTTTCAGACAAAATTTTAGTGATTCAATTTAAATATTTTTATACAAAATTACGAAACATAACATTTTATTATTTAGAAATAATATTAGAAAGTACAGATTGTAAAAACGAACAAATTAACAAATCTTCATAAACATTTATAAAATAAAGAATTTAATAAATTAAACATTTAACAAGTAGAACATTACAAATGAAAAATTGCCAGACGGGTTACAAAATTGAACCCTTTTGCACAAATTAAAATATTAAATTGACAAATTGTAGGAAAAGCAATCATAAAAAGGTTTAAAATTTAAAACTTACAAGCATATTGAAGACGGTAAAAACATATTTACTGCAAAAGCTAAAACTTATGAAAAGGAATTTAAAGTTTTTAAACAATTTATAAAAGTATATTTGTTAATCATTGCTCATTTTAAAACTTCTCGATAATGTAATAATTGTAAAACAAATTTAACAATTTTAAAATTATCAATTACAATTTGAAAATTTAAATAAAGAGGCAGACTTTTAAATTTGAAAATTATTAAAAATGTTTGAAATGTAAACATTTGTGAGAATCATTACACAATGTACAAACAAATATAGACTGAAATAAAACAAATTAATCCAGAAAGTATTTTAACTAAATAAAATCTGGAATTTTAAATTTTTAATGATAATTAAACAGAAACTTAACAAACATACCCTTTTGGGGCCTGTGTTATAGAATGTGTGTTTGTATATATCTGCGTGAGTGTGTGTGTGTGTGTGTATGTGTGTGTGTGATTAGTAAATTAACAATATGCAAAACAATATAAAATAGATGAATACCGTTTTAATTTTCACTAACGATTGGTAACGTGTCTTGATTTGAATTTCTTATAGAAAATGGTTTCCTATGCTTCCGAAATCTCTTCTTTGTTCTTTTCTCTTCCTTCGCTTTCCGTCGACGTATTCGAAATTTTGACTACAAATGTCTTTGCGAGTGACACACAAAAAATTCATCCTTGACAATTAATTTCTACACCTGGTTTCTCCATTTTTAGCATGATGAGTTCATTTTCTTAGGCATTGTGGACACTGCGGTTCGGTTCGGTACTCATTTCCTTGGACATTGTGGACATTGCAGATCGTTGATCATTTTCTTGGACATTGTGGACACTGTGGTTCGGTGATCATTTTCTTGCACATTGTGGACACTGCGGTTCGGTGATAATTTTCTTGCACATTGTGGACACTGCGGTTCGGTGATCATTTTCTTGGATATTGTTGACACTGCAGTTCGGTGATCATTTTCTTGGACATTGTGGACACTGAGGATCGGTGATCATTTTTTTGGACATTGTGGAAACTGCGGTTCGGTGCTCATTTTCTTGGACATTGTGGACACTGCGGTTCGGTGATCATTTTCTTGGACATTGTTGACACTGAGGATCATTGATCATTTTCTTGGACATTGAGGATACTGCGGATCGGTGATCATTTTCTTGGACATTGTTGACACTGCGGATCGGTGATCATTTTCTTGGACATTGTTGACACTGAGGATAGTTGATCATTTTCTTGGACATTGTTGACACTGCAATGCAGTGATCATTTTCTTGGACATTGTGGACACTGCGGTTTGGTGATAATCTTTTTTTCTTGCACATTGTGGACCTGAGGATCGGTGATCATTTTCTTGGACATTGTTGACACTGAGGATCGTTGATCATTTTCTTGGACATTGAGAATACTGCGAATCGATGATCAATTTCTTGGACATTGTTGACACTGCGGATCGGTGATCATTTTCTTGGACATTGTTGACACTGCGGTGCGGTGATCATTTTCTTGGACATTGTTGACACTGCGGTTCGGTGATCTTTTTCTTGGACATTGTGGACACTGCGGTTCGGTGATTATTTTATTGGACATTGTGGACACTGAGGATCAGTGATCATTTTCTTGGACATTGTGGACACTGCAGTTCGATGATCATTTTATTGGATATTGTGGACACTGAGGATCGTTGATCATTTTCTTGGACATTGTGGACACTGCGTTTCTGTGCTCTTTTCTTGACAGACATAACCTGTATCTTGTCTTTGTCTCTTGAGTAGTGCCGAATCTCTCCAAATGTCTTGTTAGATCGCTTGTACAGGCATAACCTGTATCTTGTCTTTGTCTCTTGAGTAGTACCGAATCTCACTAGATGTCTTGTTAGATCGCTTGTACAGACATAACCTGTATCTTGTCTTTGTCTCTTGAGTAGTACCGAATCTCACTAGATGTCTTGTTAGATCGCTTGTACAGACATAACCTGTATCTTGTCTTTGTCTCTTGAGTAGTACCGAATCTCTCTAGATGTCTTGTTATATCACTTGTACAGACATAACCTGTATCTTGTCTTTGTCTCTTGAGTAGTACCGAATCTCTCTAGATGTCTTGTTAGATCGCTTGTACAGACATAACCTGTATCTTGTCTTTGTCTCTTGAGTAGTACCGAATCTCACTAGATGTCTTGTTAGATCGCTTGTACAGACATAACCTGTATCTTGTCTTTGTCTCTTGAGTAGTACCGAATCTCTCTAGATGTCTTGTTAGATCGCTTGTACAGACATAACCTGTATCTTTGTCTTTGTCTCTTGAGTAGTACGAATTTCTCTAGATGTCTTGTTAGATCGCTTATAATTTCGATCATCCAGGAGTGAACAAATCATCTACTGCCGAATCACAACAAAACCTAAACGAAGAAATCGTATGTGCGCGTGTATATTTATGAAAGATAAGAAACACACAATTTAGATATTTCTCCATAGTCACGATATAAGAAAATATGAGAAATCGTAAGAGACATATATTTGGATGGTTTTGTTTTTGTTGTTTCTAATGGCACTTAAGCACATAATTTGGAGTTAAGTGACTTTCCCAAGGACACAGGGCTGGTCTTGGCTAGTATCTAACCCGCGAACCATGGACTAGGAGTCTAACGCTCCGCCAACTGAACTACTGTGACTTCCTAAATAGACAGATATAGCATGCAGATTGTTGAATGGAAAATTTAAATAGATTTAGAAAAAAAAAGCGAGTCTCCAAATAGCATGGGAAAACAATTCAGTTTGGGAAGAGTTTTGAAAGGCAGAATTTTTGCACGATCTTAGCAAAATTAGTAAAAATTATTTGTCTGTTGCTTGCTTGTATGCTTGTTATGAAATTATGTCTTATGTGCATGAATACTAAATTTGTTTTCGGTACACTGTTAGACTCTACCAGTAAGAAAAATGGACGGATAGAATGAGCTACTTCTGTATAAAGAAGTAATTTCTTTAAACCTACATGGTAATGACGGTTAAATATATAAATTGTTCTTTGTTATTATTGTTGTTGATGTTGTCGTTTTGGTCTTAACACCATTTTAGCACATGATATATTTTACATAGACTAGTGTAATGTATTTTGTAAAAATAGTCATCATTATAAAACATGTCTTCCTCGTCTGGGTCGTTGAATAATATATTGCATTTATTTTCTTTAGGAAACACTAACTGTCATTTTTCGTGCTGGTACAAAATAAAAGACCGCGTATAATTCCGATTTGTTTGATCTTTTTTCCTTCTACCTAAAGCCAATGAAAAGTTGAATCGCGCAAAAGCAGGACGCAAATCAGACAAGATATAAGATTGTATCAATAAATCAAAGAAGTAGAAAAACTATTTAGATCATATTGACACTTTCTATTACTTTAAGAAGAAAAACTATTTTAAAAGCTTCCAAAATGCTTTCTTGATGGTGTTTGCCCAGAAATTGAGGAAATACTTTTTTCCCAATCTCTTTTGGAAATCCATAAGGTTTTCTGGCTAAATAATTGCAAATGGTATATGTCTGTTGCTTGATTCTAAATAATGACCCTTTCTTGGCTTCTTCTTAGTGATGATGCAATATATATATATATATATATATATATATATATATATATATATATATATATATATATATATATATATATATATATATATATATATATATATATATATATATATATGAGTGTGTCTCTGTATGTGCATGTGTATGTGTGTGTGTGTGTGTTACACCGCTCTGACAAAGGTTCAAAAATAATTTAGTGAAGAAACAAATATTGAATTATATTGACAATATCCTTGTTTTGAAAACAAAACTGACATGACCTGGTACATAATTAAAGGAGATATGGAATGGTGAAAACGATTTTGGTAATTTTTGAAAAACTGTTTTACTTTTCGTAAGTCATCATTCGCATGAAAAGGTATTATTTCACTTTAATCTTTAACAATAATGTACGATTTCAATAACAAGAAACTGTGTCAGGTGTCATGAAAACATTTTATTGGTCATATTACTTTTCGGATCCGTAACTTGAACAACTGTTTCGATTTTGGTACTGTTCTGTACACGCGGTCAAATATTTTGAACATGTCTTTTCATACCGACTACTGCTAGAATATATACCATTGATTTATTACATGAAGCCAAAGCTTTCAAAATTCTGCCATGTGATAAAAAAAAATACAAGCATTTGCAAAACATTGGTTACCTTCAAATTATATCAAAATATCACCAAAGAAATAAAAATTATAACAATGGGTATCAACTTCTTACCGGTCCTAATATGGATACAAGATTTCGAAATATTCCATTGAGTTGTAGCCAATCTGCATTCATATGAAAGATGAATATTAGATGGGAAAATTATCATTATATACTCTGAATATCATTGTGTATTGATGAATTAAGTTCGATACAAAGTGAAATGTAAAATTATATCCAATATTTCTGGAGTAAATGTACGACACTAACTGCCTGGAGCAAGTTGGGGATGTAAATGAACGGAAAGAATGTCTCCGAATGAAAAATTGACCAATCAATAATTATTTAAAACACTACTCAGATAAAATGTTGAAAGCAATTTTCAGTGAGACTGTAATCCTGTTAAACGTTTATACTCATTCATGTTCATAGTAATTAAAACTTAAGCTTATCTTGATTATCGTAGTTAATCATTGTTTTTATTTCGGTGATAACGTATGCCGATTTTGTTTTCAATAGCACATAAAATGTACACGTGGCTGTACTGCACTCACATTCACGATCATGTAACAATTGATTACATAGTAAACTGTTTTGCTTTAGCTTAAGAAAAGCGGACACAGGTATATGTTGCGCTTTTTTGGTCTTTACAAAGGGTCAAATTTTTTAAAAGAAAAAGAAATTAAAATGTTTGTTTTCACAGTCTGTCTTGACTATTTAATGAATACCTTGTATTTCTTAGGTGCCGTTGAGAGAAACCTAAAATTCCCTTCATTTTGGTACATGATTAATGGTGTCACTTTGGTAATAGAGGATACAGCTTGGCCTTACACAGTAGTATTTTATACTCTGGAAACATTGTTTTCTTTATTTTAAGAATTACTAAAGTCAATGGACTTGATCATGCTGATTTTCAAGAACATGGTAAGCCATGTGATTAAATCAAGTACAATGTCCACAAATACAATATATAAAGCCACGGTAAAATGCAAATAACTTCACAGTACACTTGTCACTCCATCAGAAATACGTAGGAGCTGTAGAGCACCAACATTTAGACTATCCTTAGCATTTGAACTACCTCGGCTATTTCTGTGAGACATTTATGTGTCTCAAATGTATGTCGATACAGTAATTCATAGAATAATCAAACATTTTGTTCGATGAAATTTTTTTGCACCCCACCTCCGCGCCAACAAGGTGGTATATTCAGACTACCTCACTTATTTATACGTAGGATTGACGGAGAAGTTGCAAATGAAGAAATAGTTCGATGGATTCTTCTTTGTAATTCCTTTTTCATAAATTGCCGAGATGGCTATTCAATAGCAGAGATAGACCGAATAACAGCTTATATATTCCAAGTATGATCCGTAGGGTTGACTTCGATATTACTAAATGTATCCGCAGCTCGTTCTCTCCGACCGAATGAGACTGATACGTTAATGATCTTTATTTTTTACCATAAAGAATTCATACCTTGCTGTCATCATTACTTTCATGACGTAGTGAAAAAGGGTACTGTCTACGGATACATAAGAACATACCAGACTTGACAAATGTAGTTATGAAAAGGTAAAATATGACAAATAGCAGCTACATTTGTAAATATGAATGCAAACTTGAAAAACTGAAGCAATAAAATATCTCATGGTAAACAAACCGGTTTAAACGATGTCATAATTTTTTAGTGTTTGTATTATAACGATCAGCCCATGTTAGATAAATTAAAATGCATAATTTACGATAGCATAAGCAGGTAATGTTACGTGTCATTTGAGGACAAAAGAGAAATGACAGGGTGATGTAAAGTTTTATGCAAGCAACTATTAAAAGGTGGATGCCATAAATAAATTTCTCAGAAAACTGTATAATGAGTGATTTCCGGGCTGCTTTTATTTTGACACGAAATATAAATTATATCTCATACAAAAGTGCATACACACATGTATCTAGGTAATTAAGAACGGCGTGAAACTGGAAATGGCCATTGGTTACACTTGGAAATGAAAATTAATATTAAAATGGTTATGGATTTGTTTTAATCATCGTAAAATCATCATACATATAATTCACCACATATACGTTAGAGTCAATATACGTACGAATGTACGAACATTACCGGATAAAATTAAGAAGTATGTGCCTTAGGTTAATTAGAGTCAATGGCATCCATTTTCTTGCTTTTAAAATTTTGGGGCGCATCTCTAGTCACTTTCTATCATGGATATGCAAATCGGCACTTCTGACACACGCGCATACACAGTTAGATATATTGATTGTTGGCCAGACTGTTTGAATGAATGACTAATTGATTAATTGACTGATTGATAAATAAAAATGATTGTGTTAGTGTTTTACTTTCAGATTGTGCAATGAACAGTATGATTTACTATTATGTTCCCTTTTATGTTATGAAACTTGTAATTAAAATCGAAATTCGTAACTTATGAAAAGGTCGAAGTCTTAGCTGAAGCACGCAGCAGTTAACGGAAAAGAGATAAGTCCGATATATTGATAAGCGTACGTTATCATCAACACCCGTAACTCAATCAGTTGCTTGTACTAGTCAGGATCTGATGTCTTATATCCATCATATCAGACGTCTCTGTTAAATGTCGTCATTTATGAGGTTTTACTGACATCCTAATCCTGACTTCATTCAGAATTTGACATGTTTTCTTTCTTCTTGCACAGTATTAAGTATAAAATGTTTGTTGTTGTTTTCTGTTGTTTTGTTTAAAATGCTGACTACACAAAATGAGGACTATATTGAGTTAAGACAACGTTGAAATGTGGATTCAGGCAGGTGCTGTCTATAATCACATTTGAATTGGATCCGCCTGCAAATTGCACAGACCCATATCTGTCGTTGCATAGTGCAGATATGGGTCTATACAGTTTGCTAGGAGTAATCATCAGTGTAACAAGTAATATAAACCTTTATTGACACTCATATAAGACGGCACACTGGGTCTACGTTTCTTGCAATTGGACTCTACTGACGAGCGAGTATCCACGATATTAAAAGGTTGTATTTCAACTTTCCACTACCAGCTGAAAACTAATTTCTGAAAAGTCCAATTTCTGACTCGAATATTCCCTTTTCACTCCACCCCCATCCCCAATAGTTGAATATTCTTAAAGTATTACGAATCCCTCTGTTTCTTTTTATGAATCATATGCAATGTAATTACGTTCACAGGTCATGTGATAAAATTGAGCTTTTGGAAAATTGCATTAATGTATCAATATGAAACGTGCACAAATGTACAAAAAAGCTGAAGTATGTAACAAAATACGGTTTCGGTCAGATATACATGCCGGGTATAGATGTAAAACGAAGTAGATCCACGATATATCGCTGGAGAAGATGGGAATCACCCGATAATCGCCGCCCGATTACACTGCTCATATTGTATTATCAAAACAAAAAGTAAAACTGCTAATATATTGAAATTATATTTGTCTGTATAATAAAGTATAAATAAGAAATTTACATAAACTGTTAAGTCATTTGTTTATTTAGATTAGAAGTAAAACGACTCAGTCAATTCAGGGAGCCAAATATTGTAATTGC
>JAEAOA010001664.1:0-12500 GCA_016746295.1 Potamilus streckersoni | reverse complement strand
CACGCACGCACGCACGCACGCACAAATGCATGCATGCATGTATGTATGTATGTATGTATGTATGTATGTATGTATGTATGTATGTATGTATGTATGTATGTATGTATGTATGTATGTATGTATGTATGTATGTATGTATGTATGTATGTATGTATGTATGTATTGTATGTATGTATTGTATGTATGTATTGTATGTATGTACGTACGTTTGTATGTATGTTGTATGTATGCATGCATGTATGTATGTATGTATGTATGTATGTATGTATGTATGTATGTATGTATGTATGTATGTATGTATGTATGTATGTATGTATGTATGTATGTATGTATGTATGTATGTATTGTATGTATGTATGTATGTATGTATGTATGTATGTATGTATGTATGTATGTATGTATGTATGTATGTATGTATGTATTTATGTATGTATGTATGCATGCATGCATGCATGCATGCATGCATGCATGCATGCATGCATGCATGCATGCATGTATGTATGTATGTATGTATGTATGTATGTATGTATGTATGTATGTATGTATGTATGTATGTATGTATGTATGTATGTATGTATGTATGTATGTATGTATGTATGTATGTATGTATGTATGTATGTATGTATGTATGTATTGTATGTATGTATTGTATGTATGTACGTACGTTTGTATGTATGTTGTATGTATGCATGCATGTATGTATGTATGTATGTATGTATGTATGTATGTATGTATGTATGTATGTATGTATGTATGTATGTATGTATGTATGTATGTATGTATGTATGTATGTATGTATGTATGTATGTATGTATGTATGTATTGTATGTATGTATGTATGTATGTATGTATGTATGTATGTATGTATGTATTTATGTATGTATGTATGCATGCATGCATGCATGCATGCATGCATGCATGCATGCATGCATGTATGTATGTATGTATGTATGTATGTATGTATGTATGTATGTATGTATGTATGTATGTATGTATGTATGTATGTATGTATGTACATGTATGTATGTATGTATGTATGTATGTATGTATGTATGTATGTATGTATGTATGTATGTATGTATGTATGTGCAATTTTATTGTTACTTATATTAATATTGTGTTCTTACCTTTTGTTCATGATTATATACTGTACTTTAACGTAATGGTCATTTGTAAACAAAATGTGTACATGGCTAACTATTGTAGTTGCAAGTAGTAACTAATCTTCTGTTAGCCGATTTAGTTCAGAATATTCTAGAAACAAACTTGTTTACAATTTGATTAAATGTTCGAATTTGAAATGACCTACAATAAAGAACTTCTATAACGAAGGTCAAGTGGGGATGTAGGTAAAAGGGTTTTGGTAAACAATTTTATATTATTTTTTTCATATTAGTTTGTGAATCTATTATCAGTTTGCAGATGTGTTCACACGTAATTCAGAAGAACTGGAATTAGTCTAGTGCAAACAATTTTTTTGGGATTATTGAGAATTAATTCAAAGATATTTTAGATTATATCAATGTGGTACATCAGGTTTTTCAAGACCAATGAAATTCAATTGGAGCATTAAATTCTTTAGTCCTTGTTATATGACGTTTGGAGTATTTGGGTTTTACAACTTGTAACTTGTCTCTTGAATTCGAACTTTCGAACTTAGAAATATAAATACCTTGTTGATTTTATTTAAAATGTTGGTTTCACTTCTTTCTGTTACTTAGTTCAAGACCTTGAATGGTAACACATTGACTTTAAAATATTTTGGATTTCAGTTCAACAACGAAATGAAATTATTTCATTAAACATGAAGTTGCAAAGATAAGAAGTAGATTTAATGCAGATTTTAAAATATCTTATTGTAGACATAATGAGCTGATATTGCAATGTGTAAGAAAGGGTTCCAAATAAATATGACACATTGTAAAATTCGCTTACAAAAAAGCAAAGGAACATCTGCTTACATATTCTGCATCTTTATCTATATGATGCCTGGACTATTCATTTGAGGAATATTTCTCCAGTATGCCTGGCAATTAATGGCATAATTATCGCCATATATAAAAGTTAATCGCACAATTTACTGAACAAGATTTGAAATTATTTACACATCAAAATTGTTTCTCTTGGAAATATATTTGTTACCAAGCAAACATTTTCTGTGAGCTACTGAATGACTTTTACTGGTCTTTTCGTTTACTGTATAAAATGTATTTCTAAAGACTTCATTCCAATTAAAATTCTTTACTTCCCAATTTTAAACCACCCAGTTGCAAATATTAAACTCCTTATTTCTGTTGCGTCTTCATCAACGTCTAATTAGGTGGAGCACGTGACGCTACAAACCCCATCTTTAGATCATCGTTCTCGTTCCAAATGTTCTCTGAATTACTTCTTTTCATGAAATACGGAAGGTAAAAAAATTAAACCGGGAACATTTACAAATGGGTGGAAAATAGTGTAAGCTGATTATTGTGAATGGTTGAATGCAAATTATTACTCCTAAGAAAAGCTATGAGTCAAAACAACTTCAAAGAAATGGTGAACATGGAATTGGGGTCTTTTGAGAGTAATTCATTTTTTTAATAATTTGATTAAAAATATGCCCATTTTCTAACAGTTCTCACTTGATTAAAGGAACTTGATGACAACTATTGAGGGGTGGGTAGGCATCATTTTTAACTTGACCTTTGAATAAAGAAAAAATAGTCTAGTGCCGTCTGGACACAGTTATATATCGAGTCCATCTGCCAACTGGACAGACCTAGATCTGCCGTCACATAATGTCATGGCAGATGGGGATCTATGCAGTTTATTAGAAGTATTCAGTAGAAAAATATCTACCCTGGCCTGCTAGCGCATTATGCGACGGCAGATCAGGTTCTATGCCAAAAATACTAACGTCATTATCATATCTCAATGCACCGCAACTGTACTAAGGGCATTGTCAAGTGAGAAAATACGTGGAACTGTCACAGGTATAAATGATGAAATCTGTGGTTGTACCTTGAAAAAGATCGAAATAAAACCATTTTTACATTTTGCAGGTGATAAGTAATGCCTTTTATTGATGTGTAAAAAGTACTTATAAAAGTGTAATGAATTTCTCTTTTTATGACAAAATGATGTACCTTTACGAATGTGTGTTTGTGTGTATGTGTGCGTGCGTGCGTGGCAGTATTTAAATAAATAAGTGCATACATACATACATGCATGCATGCATACATACATACATACATACATACATACATACATACATACATACATACATACATACATACATACATACATACATACATACATACATACATACATACATACATACATACATACATACATACATAGAGAAAGAAAGAAAAAAGAAAGAAAGTAATGTTGCAATACTGAATCATTCAGTATTGAGTGATTTATTTTACACTATTTATTTATAGTTGTATTTATTTATTTCCCTATTTCAATACATGTATTTATCAAGGAAAATTCTAGAGGAAAGAAACATAACATGCACGGTGCAGAAAGTCTGAGAAATTGGCCAATAGCTTTCGAGATCAACATATCTTGTTTTCAATGTGGACTACAGAAACAAACAATTAAAAATATATTGATGTGAGCAAAATATCTGTTTCATACTGTCACTTTATTAACATAAAAAGCTAAGTTTGTCTCTTTCGAAAAATGTTTCGTAATTATTTTCTAAAGTCATTCTAAAGAATGCTGTAAATATTGTTGTCAAGTGAAAGAAGTTGTTGTTTAATGCCAGACAAAGACTGCATTTTTTAATAACTCGAACTGAAAACATGTTTTCTTATTCATTAAGTATGTTTTCATATTAGGATCCATCTAAAATTACGGTCTGTCTTTGAGTAAGGGCACGAAGTGAAATGAAGTGTGAACGTAATCTTGTTGCCCTGTCGACACCGACACTGGTGATGTGCCGTGACTGACAAGACACACGTGTTCCCCGTCTAAGATCTTTGAACTTGTCTTCAAACCCAGTAGGAGTATCGTAATGATAGACTCAATTTAAGATATGTACGCTGAGTTTAGGCAATATACTGCATTAAGAACGATGTGATGGAATGGGATGGGATGTGATGTGTTGTGATGTGATGTGATATGATGTGATGTGATTTGATGTATGATTATGATTTTTAACGTAGCTTCAACAATTTTTCAATCATATCGCTACGATGTCTGCAGTGTGGCAGTTTATAGTGACGTCTAGCACTGGGGCATCGCATCAGGTTCAGACATGTATCATGATATCCCACCAGTCACAATATCATGACACCAGTCCTAACACTATCTTAAGAACGAAGAGAATCAATATATATATATATATATATATATATATATATATATATATATATATATATATATATATATATATATATATATATATATGTGTGTGTGTGTGTGTGTGTGTGTGTGTGTGTGTGTGTGTGTGTGTGTGAGAACAAAATACCTTTAATGATGATCATCATGATAACGACGACGGCAAAGACGAAGATGATGATGATACTTCATTCATCATCATCGTTCTCAGCAACAATATTGTCATCATAGTCGTCGTCGGATTTGTAACTTCCTCATTCATTATCAGAGTCATCCATGTTACTTATTTGTTTCTTATTTTGTAAATCGCAAAATGACACATATATTGAAGCTAGTCCCTTATACTTGCATTCTCGAAAAGGTTGTTATGCTACAAGCGATAGCTTTGTACACGTGATTTTTGAAAGACGAAATAAATTTTCAAAATGGCCATTTAAGCTACGGTTATTACGGTGTAGAAACTACTGTATATTTTTCAATAGCTGAAATTTTCAAGTTTTGAATTTACCGCCTATAATTCATTTCAGAGTAAACTATCTTTCATTATTTACTGAAAATTTATGGATATATTTAAGAACTTACATTCCTTTGGTTAGTTATTCCTTATCAAGACGGTTTCCAAGATGATGTACAACTGTTTGGCTATTTGAGCGACACTGACAGCTGTAAAGACGTATAAGTACCTTCGCTCCAGTACCGAATTTAGGCATAAAGTAAACAAGCTACCGCTTAGTGCCTCAAAGTCTGAACTCAGTCTGAAGGGGCCTTCATAGTTATCTTATACCAAATATGGCCTCTATAGCTTCCCACAGCTTAGGGCCTCGCTTTGTCTAAATCTGGCACTGCTTCGCTCATTCGGGTTATTATGTTTTGTCCGTAGGAAAATCTGTTCAAATTTGACTTTAGTGAGTGAAAAAATGTTACAAATACTGCAACAGAATACTTCGAGTAATATGATATTTACCTGTGCTAATGCCTGACTCTGGTATAAATTCAAGTGGAGAACCATTAAGTCCGTTTTTGTTAATAATATCCGGTGTTGGCGTTTCTCTTACAACAGCCTGTAAATAAAACTAACAAAAAATGTCTGTAGAACAGCTAGTATCACCTATAAAAAAAATTACTTGATCAGATACGATCTTATTTGCGTGGTATAACCAATATGATATGGATGATTTAATACAAGAGTTACGTATTGACAGTATGTTAACAGATATTCTGCTAATGAGAGTTTGCAGAAATGAAAAAGATATTCATAAAATATGGGTTACAACAGTACTAGATGTTAAATTTTGTACAACTTCAGAAATATCATTATCAAATAAAACTATATTGTCAATAAATGTTGTTGGATTATCTGCCCAACCTCATTCGTTTATCATTATAAATCGCGAATAACCATATTTTGTCGATATATAACAATCAACATTTGTGATATAACTGCTAATTATTTTAATTTTTATGCCAGTATAGCTTGAGGCTGCCCTAATCGAAATAAATCTCGTACAAAAATCTAGCATGTCCCTTTGATTGACAAAAGGACATTTTATATTAATATTTTATTGTTTAATATTTAAAAAAATCTACAGGTCTAGAATCCTCTTTGTGTTAAAACATTTCATCATTTTTTGGAGATAATTTGCAGAAGAGTTGTTTTTCAGGGAGAGGGGGTCTCTGCGGTGGTAAAAGATGTCAGAATATATTTATTTTAGAGGGGGCGAGGGTTTCTGACCTAAAACACTCTATGGTTTTAAAACCTCAACTACCTTTACTACTTAGTCTTCGTAATATTAGTATTTATCCTATAAGATCTTGGATTGTTTTACTTTTTATTCCTTATTTATTTATGACTATTTCCTGCCCACATGTATTCATTGTTTCCACAATGAAATTATTGTCCCCTTAACAGTGTATTGTCTAATTTGATGTCCAGATATAGAAGCATATTTTTTTGATATTTTTTTCTTTGTTTTGAATTTGTGCAATTATATTTGCCCTATCATTCTCATTTCTCGTACATTCAGTTATAACATGTGCTTTGGTGTATCTTGTTCTTTTACACATTGAACATTTTTGTACTTCACTAACCATATTTCTCCTTTTCGCCGTTTCGCCCGTTAACCATACGTTGTGTAAATATTTAAATATTAGACTTAGTATTTTTAGAGATTTGATATTTGACCGATTCATCCATGCTATCCAACCCACCCGAATTTACCCCCAGATTTCATTTTCAAACTTTTTCTCATGTTTTTGTTGTCATTTCTCTAATGACAGGTGTTTCTATTATTAGTTTCCCATGTTTCTTTAGTATCTCAAAATGTACACACTAAATCGCTGATATAATTAAACCTCCTTGGAACTGTGAAATTTTTTGATAGAGTTATTTCTATATATGTCCCACCCCCAATTCCTAATTAAACTACTTTACAGAGCTAGCACGAAAAGAAATGCTAGAATAAATGACCTCAACCGAAGGCAAATGTATGTTAGCAGTTAAATATTTGCGCCATCTACAAAATTTTGCATCCCGGATATAACATTTTCATCATGGATCTAATATTTCGCTGAGCTGATTATATGTTAAAGATTGCATGAATTTATGTTCTTAAGCAAAACTACATCCCTGAGTTGTTAATATTTAACAGCTTAAACGATTTTTAATAAATTTATGAATGCAGTTTTTTGTTGTTGACATTTTTTTACATAAAAGATGTGTTTAAGAAAGCAAATAAACGGCAGAAAAATGTGATTTTCATAACATCTAAGTTCATTGTACCTATGCATTGGCAAGTGCCCGTTTGAATTATTCCTGATTGAAGCCGCTGGGAGCGAGTTTATGCATCTGGCGAATGCAATAGTTTTTTTTTTTAATTTCCTATTTTCTGTGCTCCATCTTGAGTTGTGGGCGACCCCAGTTATGATTACATCAGTGAAAGGGCTGGAGAATAGAAATGTTCCGCCGCAGAACTCCTTTCTACTATATTTGTTTGTCAATGTGATCTGAAGAGATTCATTTTAATGTTTAGTTCCTACGTTTTTCCACATATTGTGAGCCGCATACCTTGCATGTGCTTGAGGTAGATCCCATTTTCTGTGTTGCAGTGTTATAGTATGGTTGTGAATATTACGTTTTTCACCTATGAGTGGCTGGAAATTGTGTTTTCCCCTTCATGCGTTGGCACGTGTTATATCTTTTGTTTATTTGTATATATAATTGTTAAAGCTAGGTTAGAAATCCAAATCACACACACAAATACAAATGCTTACACACACACACACACACACACACACACATATATATATATATATATATATATATATATATATATATATATATATATATATATATATACACACACACTTACACATGAAAGACTTTACACAGGACATCATTCAAATAAGTATCTTTTAAACCATTAAAATTCATAAATTTAAAATGTATTTATTGTAGCTATAAGGGTAAAAAGTCAGAGCTGTCTTCTAACTTTGCTCTTATTTCTGAGCATTTTTGAAAATTTAAATTTTTCTAAATTAATTTTCTTAACAATATAAACATATACTGGTATATATTTTTAATGTTATCCTTTTTAACACAAAATTGAAAATTGACAACTAAAATAATTTGTGAAAATAATTGGCTATTTTTTTTTACAGTTTTATACTGTACTCGATTTGTGAGATTTTGAATAAGTTTGCCTATTTAAAAATAAACTCCACATGTAAAATTCATGTATAGGCACTTTCATCTTGGAAGTGTGTGTGTGTGTGTGTGTGTGTGTGTGTGTTAGTTATTTGGATTTTTAACGTAGCTTTAACAATTTTTCAGTCATATCGCTACGACGTCTGCAGTGTGGCAGTTTATAGTGATGTCTAGCACTGTATTTAGTACTGTGACATCATGCCGCAGTCATGCAGTAAAATGTCCCACCCAGTCACAATATCGTGACAAAAGACCGACCAGTCCTAACACTAACCTCTTAATGCTGAGCGCCAACCGAGGCAACTGTTATTACCATTTTTGTAAGTCTTTGGTATGGTTCGGCCAAGGATCCAACCCACGACCTCCCGTATCTTAGGCGGAAGCATTAACCGGAGTATTTTATGCATCGTCCGCTGAAAGTGGAAACGAAACATTCGTGTCGAATATATTGACTTCCACCTGTTAAACAAAAGAGGAGTTTCTTACTGTTGTTGTTGTGTGTGTGTGCTTATACGTGCGTACGTGCGCGTGTTGTGTGCTTATGCGTGCATACGTGCGCGTGTTCCGCCTGCGTGTTTTTGTGTCTGTGTGTTTGAAGCAAATATGACTTGTACAACAAATGTTAACAAACTTCATTAAGAAATTGACATTAATTACCTTTATATTTTATTTTATATACCTTTTAAAAAAATACATCTTTATCTCTGAACCAATTTTTGAATTAATCAGGCTTACTATGGAGGGCTTTACCTTCCTATAAGTTTTTCCTATCAATTCTTTATTACACCATTTTTAGAACTGTATCTGAAATCGGCACTATATGAAGTCGGTATGTCTGGCCGTATTTCCACTGGCAATATAAACAACAACAAAAAAATTCCTCAAAATGACAAGTCTTGTCAGTTATTAAGGAAATAAACCCACAAAATCAGAAAAAATATGAAGCAACTTTTCTACGATGACAGTGAAAATTTCAGCTGTCATTTTCCCTCCAGAAATAATAAATCACTTACACCGCGGTTTCTTGCTAATATTTAGCCCCAAGCGCTCAAAGGTAAACAATGGAAATGGTCACGCAGTATTTCCCCCAAACAGGGCTCAAATTCTTCTATTGTTCTTCTCCTAGCTAATAAACTGGTAAGTCGTATATATATATATATATATATATATATATATATATATATATATATATATATATATATATATATATATATATATATATATATATATATATATATATATATATATATATGGGGAGTTGGAGTGGGGTCGGGTGGGGTGGGGTGGGGTTTGTTCGTGGTATATTTACAAGAAATATTATAGCCTGGACTCGGTTAAAAATGTTTTGATTTGAATAATGTGGTGGTGGCGATTGATTTGCTTGAAACTATATCATTACTGTTCAACCTTTTTAACACCATGGACTACAGTAGACTTTTTCTTGAAGCCGAGAGCCGCAGCATGAAATGAAAGTAAGCCATTGACTGTTTTTAACATTAATGTACACTGTCAAATTCACTGAGTTGTATAGACTGTATTTCCTAAGCCGATCCACACACACACACACACACACACACACACACACACACACACACACACAGAGCCAAAACAATCGTGATGGACAGAAAATGTGAATATATGTACACTGCCAAATTCACGGAGATGTATAGACTGTATTTCCTAAGCCGATCCACACACACACACACACACACAAACACACACACACACACACACACACACAGCCAAAACAATCGTGATGGACAGAAAATGTGAATATATGCTATTTGTAAAAAAAAAAACCTTAATACCAGATTGATTCGAGCGTACTTAATCAAATGTAAAAAAAGAGACAGAAAGCACAATTTAGAATCGGGTACATGCTAATTTTTGCGTAATCTCTATAAATCTTTCTATATTTCCCAAATATTATAAATTTGTAACAATGTTGAAACATTTATTCGTAGATTAGTTGTTGAGAAACAGAATGTTAACCATATTGGAAGGAGTGGGATTGTGTTGGAGAGACCTATACAATATACAGCAGCGTTGTCCAACATGCAGCCCGCGGGCCGAGTTTAAATGGCCAGCCAGAGCTTGAGCAATGTTTTCGTGCATTAATGTTAAAAACAGTCAATGGCTTACTTTCATTTCATGCTGCGGCTGTGAATATTGTGAAAGACTGTAAATATAATAAGTACTATGTACTTTTTAAGCTTAAAAAAGTTTTCATTTTGTTATTTATTTTCATTGTGGTGGAAAGTCAAATTCGTGTTAGTAGATATGCATACATTAACGAAGTTATCCTAACCTTTTTAAAACTAGATATCAATGTTTGATGCATTGTCCTTCACAGAGAGAGAGAGAGAGAGAGAGAGAGAGAGAGAGAGAGAGAGAGAGAGAGAGAGAGAGAGAGAGAGAGAGAGAGATGTTTGCTTATATTCGTCCTTCAATCCTAGTAAATACGTTATACATCAAAAATCGATGTAAGTCAAGGGACCTAATTTCGTTTTTTTAACTGGAGTCAATAGATGGGATTTTTTAAAATACTTTTAGTCATATTTGTCCCATAAACCTAAATAAATAAATCTTCCCTGAAAAAAGTACTGATGCATTGTTCTTCATTTTTCTGAGGACAGTAGTGTTGTTTTTATACAATGAATGTATGCATCTTCTAGTGAAGGTAGCATAAAAATACCATCAATCATAGGCAAGGTACAGGTTTCTGTTGCATATAAAGAAGCGAATCTCGGTAACAGAGACCTATTCCATCAAACGAGATAAACATGTTGAACAATCTGGTTCACGCGAATATGGAGGCAAAACTGCGTTCAAAATGACCCGTGTCACGACACTTAGCATTGTTATCCATCGGTTTTTACAAGTAGTCGAGGCCACAAGCATTTTAAACATTGTTCAAGCAAATCAATTTGGAGCAGATTTGGTCGTGAACATGGTTTCCAACAGTGGAAACATTATTTTAAGTAAATAGCGGGAAACTACGTATTACAAATGCAAAAAAAAAAAAAAAAAAATGTACGTACCCAGGGCCTCCGAGGCTCAGGGGCAGTGTTGTTAACAGTACTGTAACCATATCTATGGACAAGGCAGGAGAGCTATGGGCCCCTAATTGTGGCTGTGCCAGTGGCCCTAAAAGGCCTTAATCCCGGTATGGTAATTTTGCAACTAAACGACTATAATCCAATGAAATAATTGTACCTGTGAGATTACAATCAACAAACAAATTTAAGAGAGGGAACTCAGTTTAAATTATCTAGAATGGCAAAATGGAAAACAATGCATTTTAATTGAGAAATGCAAGGAGCTGGAATCATGCCTTATTTACCAAAGTAATACGTTATTTACGAATTTGATTTTTATACGATTTTAAACGAACACAGACGTTGAACAAGCTCTTTTATTGTCAATAAAGAAAAAATATCTGTACTGCTATATAGAGGGACGGTAGATTTTACAGTATGGTCTAAGGGACACTACTCAAACATGCATCGACAGCACAGTTTGAAGTACAAGACAAGGAAAGGTTAGGTGCTTCGATTAAACCTGCGCATTAACTTATAACTGTACATTTTAAAAAGAATAATAATAATAATAATAATAATAATAATAATAATAATAATAATAATAATAATAATAATAATAATAATAATAATAATAATATAACAACAACAAAAATTTAATTATAATAAATTCTAGTTAAAATTATATCTGTTCTACCAAAAATTTATATCAAAATAAATAAATGAAACCATACTTCTTCACTGCACTTATATAATTTTAATTTTCCGAGAAGTTACATATGTGATTTAAGGTCGTTATACATTTATATGCCATCCAACTTTTCAGAGTGCGTGGTCAGTAAAACTTTCCTATACATACAATATTTTACAACTGAAGAACTGTAATCCATTTTGCAAGTTTTATTTACTTTTACGACTGAAAAAAGCACAAATTGTCAACATTTTATAAAGAAGAAAAAGTAATGCTAAAATTACCCAATGGTCGCGTCATTTTGATGAAATAAACAGATACAAATAAAGAATATTTTGTGAAAATGATACATGTTCTAATTCCAAAACGGCATAGATCAAACACTAAAAAAAATACGGATATTATATTTTAAAAAATATACCAGGAGTAGTAAAAGTCATTCTGGAATTACGACATTGACAAGATATTTATCAGAGACAAAAGAATCTTTAAATATTATACATGTAAACCCATTATAAGCTTTTTTATATACAAGTAGATGAATATATAAAAAATGTACAGGCATACCATCATCGATACCAACCTTAATTAAAAGAGCACAATAGCCGTAAATTTTTAAAACCATAAAGTGTTATGTTTTTTTCCTTCATGCTATTGGTGAGAATTTTATAACATTAAGCAGCTAAAATGCAGCTACAAGTTTCGAACTGGATTAAGGTTTTAGCCTTGAGAGTGC
>JAEAOA010001663.1:2115000-2203637 GCA_016746295.1 Potamilus streckersoni | reverse complement strand
CTGTTTTGGCCAAATCACCAAGGAGTGATATAGCATGACTGTGACCTTGATCTCTTAGAAGTAAGAGCATTTGGGATAGGTCTATCTTGATTCTGATGCCTATATTTCAATCTGAAGCAATCAGAAATGACATCCTTTTGTTTTCCTGCAATAGGTATACATAAAAATAGGCAAGGATTTTGAATCAAGTTTATCAAAAGCTTGAGTTTTTGAAGTTGTGCCAGATTGTGTTTTAGGAGGAGTCATATTTGGCTGAAATACCTTTCTACCAGTAGACTGCTAAGTGAAAGATTTGCCTACAACAGGGACTTTATGAGATAAGGAATACTCGTCAGCAGCAAGAGCAGCATTTTCCAAGGTATCGATCTTGTGCTCTTCAAGATACATCCTAATGTCATTAGGAACACAATTCTTGTACTCTTCAAGTAACACAAATTGTTCGAGACTTTCATTATCATGTTCAACTTTCTTGGCTAAGCACCATCACTTAAATAATTGCTCTTTTTCTCTTGCAAATTCGGCAAGATTGTCCAGCTTCCTTTTTATAGTTTCAGAATTTTTGCTGATAAGCTTCAGAGACTAGCACATAAGATGCATACCTTACCAACCAAATCACAGTCAGAACTTTGCTGTACTGACAGGGATGCATATAAATCTTGGGAATTGCCATAAAGAACACATTGCAATAATTGAGTCTAATGTTCCCTTGACCATTTCAAATTTTCAGCAAACTTTTCAAAATAAATAAAGTTTGTCTACTTCTTTTTCTCTAGAAGAGGGAACTAACCTGATATTTTTGTCATGTCAAAACTTGTCTGCTTTTCACCTCAAATTCTTTCATTTTATTCCAATTCATGCTTCTCTTTTTCAAATTGTATCTTTCTCCCTCTCCCATCTCTCTCTTTCTCAAATTGTAATTTGATGTTTATCTCTCTCTCTCTCTAAAATTGCAATTTCATTTCTTTGTCATTTTCTCTTACCTGTCTCTATCTCTCTCCTTTCTCAAATTGCAATTGCAATGGTTTCTCTTCAAATTGCAAAAGCTTGAGCTTCCTCCTTATATCCAATTCATTCATTTCATTTTTAATTCCATTATTTTTATGTCTAGAGTCTGAAACAGACTTACCAACTGAAGACAAAAACTTTTCTCAAGAACATTCTTCTCTACCAAACATTGAATCAAATATTTCTAATTTCTTGTTTCATCAAGGAAGCATTTACTTCAGATGGATCATATTTTCTGGCAAGTTCAAGCAACTATTTTTTTTCAAACTATTAAACTGCTCCTGAATGGGACTAGAGAGAAATGTCTCCAATTTGTATGAAGCTGTGAATGAAAGCCTGTTATTTTCTTTCACTAAAGATTTCAAAAGAAATATACAAATGTACTTGGTATTTTAAAACTAGGGAAATTTAAATTTCAAGAAACAATTTTTTGAAATAATTTAGCCAAATTTCAAATATCCTGGACAAGCCAACAATTTTCTTCTGTTATGCATAGGCTCTTACAATGTAACAGAAGAAAAGAGTAAAGTCAACAAATTATAACAAAAATAATTTATTAGCCTAGAAAACACAGTAAAAAACAGTTTGTTAAAATAATCCAATAAAAAAAATCAACAATGTTATTGTGTTATAACAAAGTTGGACCACTAATTCACTTTTTCCTGTTTTTTTTAAATCACTTTTTACTCAAGTTAGACAAAAAGGAAATGTCACTGCCTTTTCAGATTTTCAGCCTAGTATGATCCCCTGAATGTACATCCGCAAAACTGTGTATTGGTATAAGCTTTGTTCTTAGTCCATGGAAAGAATGAGTTTGATTTGGAGCAGAGAAACATAAAGGTTTCCAGGATAAGACTTATTTATAAGCCATATCAAATGAATTTTTTCCCCAACCAAGAAACAAAAAGTGAATGTGTTGTTGTATTGACTTTATAGCTTTCTAAGCATTTTTATCTTTACCGTATGACTGAAATTCAAAACAAAACCAGGATTTATTGAAGACTGCTTTACTATGTCTAAGAAAATCTAGGCAGAGACATCAAAGAAGGCACATATGTAGTTCAAATATGGATGTGTGATACAGATATATGGATTAAACATCTGTATAAAATGCCAGATCATGCATGTAAGATTACAAGGGTATGTAGTCAATTTTTATATAATCTCAAGAATTATAAGAAATTATAAACCCAAGCCTATGGATTTCTTTATTCCCAAGAATGTACACCTATTATCATCTATGTTGTTTCTCTGCAAGTTGTGGTTAATAGTGCCAGAATAACGACCATAATGAAGATGGTTCAAATAAAACCATCTGATTGACTCACATAGGTATTGGGTTTTGGGCAGACAAGATTTTTTTACATTTGGGCAGATTTGTCGCTGCATAGTTCAAACAGATGATATTTAAAACCATTCTTAGTAGTGATACTTTTGTAATTTTTCATGTAGTGTACAAAAAGGCCAAGTTAATCTAAATCATGACATCCAAAGTGGTAACAAAATCAGCCAATCTGGTGTAAGGCCACCTCATTACTATGCACAAGTCTAGCTCATTATAAAATTATGTCCAAGATATGCATAATATAAGAAAATATTCTTAGCCTGATTCAGACTGGTACACAAATGTGCCTTCCAGTCTGGTACACAAATATGCCTTCCAGACTGGTAAAAACAAATATGGCTTCCAGACTGGTAACAAGCTCTGCAAATGAGACAAGATTATATCATTATACCATTATGATTATTATCTCAGAAATTACCAAACACATCCGTGTTCTTGATGAAACCTCCAGAATGGCAACAAGCTCATGGAATCAGACACCATATCACATCATTAGAATATGTGGATATCACTCAAGGTCAAATTTGCCTGAGATAATGATGACACAGAAAACAAATACTGCATGTCTGAATGAAATCATGATCTGAAATATGCACTCCAGAGTCATAACATTCAATTCTGGACAATTGGACAATGAATAACACAAGACAAATGACAGATACACTGTCATACCATAAAACTTAAATATCATGTTATTCATATTCATTGATAGTTTCTTAAATTTAATCTTATTTTCAAGCTTTTGGGCAAATATTGTAGTCCCAGTCTAAATTATATTAGACAATGTAATATAAACACACACTAATACACATACTTGGGTCCATGCTGGGCTCAAATAATTGGGTACGTTTACTTCCTTTACTCACCAGAATACAAAAAAAATTGGAAGAAGTGAGCACAGAAAAGTAAATATTTATTATGTTCAAAACAGTCATGTAAAAATATAAGTTATGCTAAATCTTGAGCCCCAAAAATCTAAACAAATATCAAGAAAGATTCATTAAACTTAATGAAAATATTTACAATTTTATCAATCTGTGTCAGCAAAATTGTTATATGATTTTGTTTTTGCAAAAGATAATAACCTAGAAATTTGGTTACTTTATAAAGTGGGTTTATACAGTGATTCTACGTGTCACAAGACTGCTCTTCTTATCTTTAACAAGATGAAATATGAAGCAAAGTTGCTTATCTTCACTAGAAACCAGTCTACAAACCACCAGAGAGTACTAAAATGCTTGTAACAATGAGATTAGGTGTAAAGCATGGACCTTTGATCTCTGGGGTTCACCTGTAGTGCACACTCTCCATGATAAATATATTGGTAAAGTTTCATTGCAGCATCGCCAATGGATAAATGATTACCGAAAAAAGACAAGAATACAAACAAGAGAATTACACATAACCTTGATATGACCATGACCTTTGACTTAGGTAGTGTGAATGTACATATGTGACACACTGTCAAGCCATGATCTATATCTGGAAAATATCAGAGCCAAGAAGTGTATCTGGATATATATCCTAAAGTTACAGCCAAACAAAACGAAGTCCCCAAGTAAAATTTCTTTCATGCAATGACTTAGAAGTAGAGGAAACTTGCTTCATGATGAAACATGCTATTAAGTTGTTGTAGAGTTAATTCCATTTTTCAGCAGCCAGTACAACTGGTGGATGAAGAACCCTGGAAATCCCCAGGAAGAACCACTTATCCATGAGAAACTACTGGCAAGCTTTTTCACATACCCATGTTAACTGAGCATGAAACTTGAACCCATGCAGATAGACAGTGAGATAACAGTGATCCTGAATGGTGATTGCTTTAGATATGGCCACTCTCTCTCTCTCTCTCTCTCTTTCCATATATATATATATATATATATATATATATATATATATATATATATATATATATATTATATGCAGTTTCATATGTGGATCAAAATTATATCCTGGTCATGAAAACATATACCAAAGTTACATTTTCCCTTGCACATTGTGTACTTTTGACTTTCCACAAATAAATCAGTATTGCTTTAAAGTAACTCTTTACTATTTTAGTGATCTTAAATCAGTACAAATTGTACCAAGTATTTTTGACCTGTTATTGAATAGATTAAATTTGAACTTTTTCAAGGGTTTGAATCAAACTGGGTTTCTGAAGCAAACGTTAAGCCTCATAGGCATTAAAACTAGGCAAGCAAACAAATCTGATATGGATAGATAGTACCACAACATACTGCAAAGACCCAAGACTTTTTAGATACCATTTTCCGCCAAATGACATGCTATACATGGTACCAGTATTATCTGGAGGAAGAACCTTTGAAAACCCTGAAATGAACCATTAACCTGGTTACTGGCAAGCTTTCTCTTGTACCCATATTGGCTGAGCAGAGAATCAAACTCAAGTGGACATATCTGCAAAGATGTGTCCCCACGAGCTCCCCCCCATGGCCTGTCCTCTGGGATATAAAAATGTGGCTTCAGTGTCATCCATGTATGACAGCATCAAATAAACATTAGGTGTAGATGAATAATCTGAATACAATCTAAGAACACCAGATTTTTATCTAAGAGGGTTAAAGAAACTTTGTCCAAACTTTCTTGGAAATTCTACACATAAACATGCACTATATATAGATATTCTTTTAAAAATACAGTCCAACTGCAATCTGCACACACCCAGATCTTTTGAAGCATAAAGCACTAGCAGACTCAAGTCTATGTAGTTTGGAAGGAGTAACTAGTAGAACAAACAACATAGATCCGAGTCCGACTTATCAACTCTGACCTCTAACCTTTTAGAGTGACCTTTCTTTGGCTTAGACATTATGACTTTATGCCTTCCCTCAATCTAGAGCCAACTTAATCTTATTTCTTTCTTAAAACATACCTTTCACTGTTATTTCCCAATAAAACAAAAGGTAACATCAATAATAAAATCTGAATAAGAAGACTATTTAAATAATATTACTTTATATACTCACCTGTAAGTCGAGTCAAGCTACGAAAAACAAAGACCCTAATCTGCCTTAGCGCCTGCAGATCAAGGTCTATGCTGTTTTATCTACCGCTTACTTCTGACAACCGTATATGACCCTGACAATAAAAGCAGCAACAAATTTTCTATTGCAAATAGGACTTTACTCGTCATATAGTTTAGACGGCCATCTTTCCAGCCTGATTTATTTCTGAAGTGTACAAAGTGTCTACTTACTTTTTTGTGGTTTGATTTTGCGCTTTTCATCTCTGCTGTCTGGTTCTTTTGGCAATGGTTTATTTTCCTGTGTAACGCTGACATCCCTAGAAAGGAGAAAAAAAAATACTTCCAAATTATTTTACCAAATGGTGAGGTACAAGTGTCCAAGGAAGACTTGTAAAAACCACATGCTAATTGTACCATAAACTATTTACATGCATACCAATTAACTTCAACAACTCAGGTGGTGGTACTCATTATCCAATATGTAGAATGCAATGGAAAACAAAAGATATTCCACAGTTCAACACTAGAAATCCTTACAATTGTTACTACGTATCTTCCCTCCAAAAGCCTAACACAGACCACAACCCATGATCCCATGATTCCTGACTCTTGGGACATAATCAAAATCTATTATTTGTGTAGTGAACTATTGCACACATCCTCACCATACAAAGAGTATCAAAACCCCTGTTGCAGATAGTTACCCTACAGACAACTTAGTTTGTTTCCATAGTTGTGTGTGTGTGTGTGTGTGTGTGAGAGAGAGAGAGAGAGAGAGAGAGAGACAGACCGACAGACAGACAGACAGACAGACAGTTATATATGACAGATGAAGGGCAATAACCATGTGACAACATAATGGAAAGAAAATTATTTCTGACATACAAGGAATGGAATATTTAGACACAAGTAAGCAAACATTATTATCACATTGAAAAATCTACTGCCCTGCTTTTACTAGGGCAAGTCAAATGTATACTTGCAAACAAATTCTGAATTGAGTGTGCATGAAATATTTCTAATTTATTGTCTAATTTCTTGAAAATCTCGATTCCAGGTAAGCAAATATTGAGTTTTCCAGTTTTTCATTGAGGCTGAATTTGTATTTGAATTACACAAAACACATTATGGTCTCCAAGTGGGTACATTTGGTTCATAATTAACAATTTTTAATTTAATATAAATTCTAAGTACAGGTTCTCATCACTTAGCAACTGAGTTTCATTCCTATGACTAGGTTGACAAGTGAATTGGTCAATAAGCAAGAAGAAACTTAATCATTTGTATTTATTCTGAATAAAGGAAAGGTTGAAAGGAAACTCCAACCTAATAACTTTGTTTTAATTTGCATTTCTTACATATTACAGAACAGAAAAATACTGGTTGTAAGTCCAACCAGTCATTAAACAGGTAGGTCATTAAGAGAGGAGACTGTACATGTATTCACAACATCATCTCAAAAGTAGTCCAAAATTACCAGCCTTAATTCCAATTTTTTGTATTCTGGTTCCTAAGTTGAGTCCATCAGCAAACAACATTAACCCTGATCTTAAATATGCAGGTAGATCAGGATCCATGTTGTTCATTTTACTGATTACTCTTAACAAATTGCAAAGACCCAGACATGACAACACATCACAACAGCAGATCTGAATCTGTTCAGTTTGAAATTAGACTTGACGTACAAGTGAGTACATATGGTGCCTTTTCTTTTACTACATATAGATGTTCTAAAGGTTTTCAGAAAGAGTGTGCAAGAGTGAGTGCTCAAATCTATGTACATAAAATAGTGCTCAAATCTATGTACATAAAATAGTGCTCAAATCTATGTTCATAAAATAGTGCTCAAATCTATGTACATAAAATAGTGCTCAAATCTATGTTCATAATATAGTGCTCAAATCTATGTTCATAAAATAGTGCTCAAATCTATGTTCATAAAATAGTGCTCAAATCTATGTACATAAAATAGTGCTCAAATCTATGTACATAAAATAGTGCTCAAATCTATGTTCATAAAATAGTGCTCAAATCTATGTACATAAAATAGTGCTCAAATCTATGTACATAAAATAGTGCTCAAATCTATGTTCATAAAATAGTGCTCAAATCTATGTACATAAAATACACAATCTCATCAGCAATATACATGACCAACCAACAGTGCAGCCATCTTGATATATTTCTGTATGTATATACTTTGTATGTATATACTTATTAACCTATCCAAGACCTATCCATATGTCTACAAATGTATTAAGGAAAGCCTGATTATCTCAAGGAATATACTCCTCAGTTACATTTAAAACTACCTAAATTTCTGTGACAAAGCTGAGAGGATACCTGCATTTTTGTAGTTTCAACAACAGATCTAGCAATATGCAGCCCATGTGCAGGAAGAAGACAAAAAAAATCTCTTTGACCCATTTTGAAAGTTTCTTTGAAACCATTATAATTTAGGACTCCTAAGAAAATTATGTTAAAAATCTTAGATTTCAAAATTGGGAACAGTGTTTTTGATATACTGCAAATGTACATTTTGGAAAAGGTTTACCCTCTTTAAAGTTTTTAAAATTCCACCAGCTCAAGCTTCTGACACTTTCAGAACTATATGCAAAAGTGTAAATCACAAAATGTTAGTGAGAAAGAAAAATTTGAAGATGCTGGCAAGGATTCTATATCTGCAAAACTTTTTTCACCTAATATGATGCCAAAATAGCATCAAGCATCGTTTGCTTATGAAAATTCACTTTGTCTAGTATTCTGAATCGATGGTATTCCTATGATTTTCATGCAGCCAACATTCTGAATCTACAGAATTTTAAAAAAATTCCATTCAAAATTGCCGCATGGTATTAAGGAATTTTCATGCTGTTAACATAATGCATCCATGGTTTTTGTAAAAAGGTAATGTTGGTAACATAATTATCCATGGTACACCATTCAGTGGTTATATTGGTTGCAGGGATCCAGGGATTTACACCTGCCTATATTCAGTAAATGAATAAACATTTATGAAGCAAAAATATACAAAGCTCCTACTGTACTTGTTCTTGTAAATGTAATGAATAAACTGTAGCAGCTCCCTTGATAACTCACGAACCCATTTTTACATGGGTCAGGAATGGATCCCAATTTTTACACAATAAAATACAAATAAAACTGGACTCTATATGCTGCATGTGAAGAAAATTGCAATCAAAACCGAAAACTGAATACATCACTAGTTTTATAGTTGAAAACAGTGGATGGTATCCAAATATTTTAAACAACAGCAAAACAATCTAACAGTTATATTAAAATTTTTCTTTGCAAACAATATTCTCAGGACACTGAATAATATTTGACAAAAGTTTGATGAATGAAAATATCACTAATGCTTACTGATGACAACAATTTAATAAATAAATGCCATTTAAATATATTTTTTCAATTCCAATTCATGTGTTAGTTTAATCTTTTAATTTTGCTTCAGTGTAATCATCATAAATGCAATGTTCCCTTGAATTCAAATGTTACAAATGTCAATCTATTAATCTATTGTCACAGCTATGTCCACAAGGATTTCCATCCGAACTTAATTAAGTGCTAACCATGTCATGATCTCAGACTTGTAAAAGACTTCTTTGCATTATCATATTAATTATCTCTTGTTTCAAACAAATAAATGGGGATGAAAGGAAAGAAAAGTTAATTGTACACAAATCCTACTTGCATAAGAGCTAGCAATAATGGTCATTTGTCAGGTCAACTCATTTCAACTGACCAATCAAATACTTATAATTATTATTATGAAGTAATAAAATTAATCCACCTTACATTAGCTTATTCAATCATGGAAGTCATCAAAGAAAGAAAGGCAACTAAGTTAAATGAGTACAAGGTGAATCAAAACCTTCTATTTTAGCTATGTGGTCAATTACAACAAGTGCCATGGGTAGTTCGAGTTTTCTCTGACCCTTGCCACCCCATTTATATTTGGACAAACATATTGGGGTGTAGGGTCAGAGTGCATTACCCATCAAAAAGTTGGAATTTGCCAACAACATTTGATGTCGGCATAGGGTAGCTACTTACAAGCAGGAGTAGCAAACTTGCATGACCTTTCAGAGATATACCTGTATGAAATCAATAGGAATATGATTTATTTTCTCAGAAACTGCATTCATTATCTCTTTAATTCGCTGACAGACACCACAATTTAATGTCAATATCACATGACTCTTGGACCGCTAGTGACATTGAAATGCACATTACAAGACTTGCATAGTCATGTGACTAAGATGCAAATGGCAAGATCCAGGTCAAATTTCATCAAAGCTGTAGTTTCATTATCATTATATATGTCCTTAAATTAAAGAGATAACAAATAGTGTTGGCACATTCCAACTTTTCAATAAGGAATGAACTCTGACTCTACACGCAAAATGGGATAGCAAGGGTAAGAGGAAATTTGAACTATTGCATGGTGAAGATGTCACCTTGATTTTCTGGAAGTTTTTCAATAACTCACACTCTCACCTATGGTGTGATCTATGTCTTTCGATACTTGTGCACGAGTTAACAAAAATACTGGTCTTAATTGGGAAGTAGTCACCTTTTGGAATATATATTTATTCTTATGGTGACCAGAACAAAAACCAAACACGGTTTATATTATGGAAATTTTGTCACATGTAACTTACAGCCTGTTGCTGGTAAGCCTGACTGGAGGTGCTGGGGGTTTGTCAGAGTCTTCAAAATCTGACATAGTGTTGCTTGAGTCTCACTCGTATCTATAGGCTTTCTCAATGTCCCTGCAAGAAAAAAAACTATATAAAATTCAACATGCAACTGAGATGACATGCATCAGGTGACAATGCGCATCAAAAGGAAATATATATCAGGGGAGAAAATATACAACTGGGGCAGGAGGAATAATATGCAACAGGGGAGATAATATGTATCAGGGAAGACGGTAGATCCACTTCTTAGTACATATCAACAAAAAGTTTAGTTTTAAATATGGAAATGAAAAAAATATACAACCTTGAGAAAAGGGATTTAAAAATGATCACAATTGTGGTCATCTTCTGCACCAAACCATAATATATATATATATATATATATATATATATATATATATATATATATATATATATATATATATATATATATATTCATCAGCCATAAGATGCAGAAATAGAAACCAGTTTAGTTCAATCAGAAGCCTGTGTAAAACTTGTTTACCATGGACTACAATGCATCCTCTTAGCTGTAAAATTAACAAGACTTGGGAATCATTCCCTCAATGATTTTTGAAGTGCCTGGTCATATTAAGTTTGTTTCTTACATGTAGTTGCTCATGTATGATGCAGAGCATGGCCCTAAATATACCATCACATAAATGGCATGGATCTATAATATTTGCAGTTGGATAGCCATTCAACAGAGATCAATACAGTACACCAGAATTAGTTATATTGCTGCTTGTGGATTTTACTTCTTGACAACACAACCCATCAACTGCAGCAAAATTTTCTTACCCACACTAAAATACCTAATCAGGAAATCAATGTAGGGATAAAGTATGAATGTGATCATGTAACAAGACAAAAATGAGCAGCACTTGAGAACTTTTTCCTTGAATTTTAAGCTGCACTTCTTGACGTAATAGTCAATCTCAACAAGTAATATACATTTTTTGAAAGCATAAACACTGACTTTAAGGGATGGTGAGAGAATGACTTGGGCAAGTTATAGCATACAACTATTTTATGGGCTCAGAGTTTCTGAAGCACACAACAAGCATATTCTAAGTTACTACTCCCGCTACTAATTGTATTCAATACTGTACATGTCTTCACATATTCTAAGTTACTACTTCCGCTACTAATTATACTCAATACTGTACAGGTCTTCATATATTCTAAATTACTACTCCCGCTACTAATTATATTCAATACTTTACATGTCTTCACATATTCTAAATTACTACTCCCACTACTAATTATATTCAATACTGTATATGTCTTCACTACACTGCTTATGCAAGGTTTATAATATGTTATAGAACTGCAGCTGCACACACATCCCCACATTTCTTAGTGGTACTTGCATTTACAGTGAAAACTTTCTGTTATTTAAAGGTCACAATATTCCATATCAAATATCTACCACACATCTTAATGATTGAATATAGAAGAGTTAAAGAGACAGAGAAATGCAAAATCATGAGATTTTCATATGATCAGACATTGTTAAGCTTGCCACAGATCAGCAGTATTTTCAACACTATGAGGCTTTATTAATATAATAACATGCCAAAGTAATGACTCCAGCAGATATTTATATCAGTGTTACAACTCTATGGTCTTAACCTAAGTAACAGAAAAATGTGAAAAGTGAGTTTTGTAAAATTCAACAAATAATTTATTTCCCTGGAACACAAAAAGAAAATTTAAAAGGAACTCATAGTATTGTAAATGAAATCCCAACAGTCCTAAAATTTGTCATTAGTCTAAAAGTACAGATTATTCCTAATGAATTCCAATGGTGGTCTAAATGAATTCCAATCTTGAATGAGCTGATGTATGAGTAACTTCAAATGTGCTAATGTGCCAAGAGTTTTGATGTATCACAATGATATAAAAACCAGAATGTCCTTACATGAATTCACAATAATTCCAAAATAGTGATTTGGTCTCGAGATCAATGAGCACTGTGTAATTCTAATGAATAATTTAAGTATATAAATCCTCTAAACACAACTAAATGACTGAACCATTACAGATGATAAGAATGAATAATTCTGATATAAACAACCTTAGTATAAAAATCTAAGATGAAATAAGAGGACCATGATGAAGGTGTAAAGTTCATTTCCAGAACATTCTTCATTGTAAACAAGGTCAGGTCTCTTAGTATAATTTTTGTAAAGAACATGACAAGCTTCAGCTAGACCAGGAATTTCTGAGGGAAATACCACTGTCCTGAACTCAAATCTATATAGACATGTTTACAAAAATTATCTTGGTTAATATTTGTGGACAAAATTTGTAATTTGTTCCTGACAAGCTGACCCTTACAATCTACAATCATAAGCATTACTTTTTACAACATTGTTATAACATATGTAATTACTTTTTACAACATTGCTATAACATATGTAATTACTTTTTACAACATTGCTATAACATATGTAATTACTTTTTACAACATTGCTATAACATATGTAATTACTTTTTACAACATTGCTATAACATATGTAATTACTTTTTACAACATTGCTATAACATATGTAATTACTTTTTACAACATTGCTATAACATATGTAATTACTTTTTACAACATTGCTATAACATATGTAATTACTTTTTACAACATTGCTATAACATATGTAATCACTTTTTACAAGAAAAATGTCAGTAACTTGCATCTGTAATAGACGTCCAATCATCTAAATTTCCTCCAACATTATACTCAATGATGCATTTTGGTCAAACCAAAGGGGTACAAATGGGTGCTATAGAAAGGAAGATTGCTGATTGGCCATTTCTGAGTCATTACCCCAATCAGACTTTGTCCAATTGCCTGTTATCTTAATGTTATCTGCTTTTCTCAATGTTATCTGCTTTAAATATATTACAACAGCTTGCGCTAAGTGAAAGTTGTTGGGAAACAGCTGAGACACTTATATACTCATTTCAAATTTAAGTTGCCAGTAATTTTCTTTTGAAAGTAATAAAATACTAATAGAAATATCTGCAGGCATCTCCCAATAGTGTGAAAATAAAATGTTTATTTGATTAGATGCTGAAAGATACTAACCTTGAACAGTTCTTATTTATTTTTAGTTTTTATTCTTCATAAGCAATTTATGTGCAAAGGAAACATACATTATCCAAAATTGTATGGTCCAGTGATGTCATGTACATAAACAAAGTGTTCATTGCTTATGCTGTATATTGTACAATGATATGAAGATATATAAATGAATCAGACTAGGTTGTAGTTAAGGATTTCAACATTGTATCAAACTTAACATTGGATCTAGCAAAATCTCAAACAAATGAGAGAGAGAGAGAGAGAGAGAGAGAGAGAGAGAGAGAGAGAGAGAGAGAGAGAGAGAGAGAGAGAGAGAGAGAGAGAGAGAGAGAGAGAGAGAGAGAGAGAGAATGACCATTTTAATGTACCAGCATTCTATACATGATATGGTGAATGAAGCAAAATAACCATTAGAGTATTACATCCAGGTTAACAATAAAACAACATTTCACAAATAAATTCATTATTAAATAATTACAAGTAGTAATAATAATAATAATAATAATAATAATAATAATAATAATAATAATAATAATAATAATAACAACAACAATAACACACAATTATAAGTGCAAATGACAATATCTTTGCTGCCATAGGTTACAAAAGATATCCTTTAGACAATTAATGATGTGTATAAATATTAGACATATGTGTGAATACAGATGAATGCAGTGCATACTATAGTCTCTATGCATTTTTTTATGGGAATTGTGGCAAAACAACATACAAATATTTGAATTTTCGATTATTTTTAATATACTGAAAATATCTAAATTCCAATACTGCACCTAGATTTATATAGTTTTGTTTTACAAAAGTTTGCAGTTAGGAAGAAAGGTATGAAAAACACTTACCATTGATTATTTTTAATAAAATTTAAGTCAGAGTGAAATTTTTAACATGAAACTTCTAAATGATTTCATTTTTAAATCCTACACTTCATACCTTTCTTTTTAATCATCATACCAGCTAAGAATTTATCATAACTGAAAAGGTGTCCAAAAACTTAAACCAAAAAACATAGATCTGTCCCAGAATATACACAGAACCCCAAAAAAAATCACTTTTTAAATAAATTTATGGTGTCCAAACAACTATGATAAATATGGTACTGTAAAGTGTCACTGTAAATGCAAAAAGCATTAAGAACATGAAAACTGAAATTGCAATACAATATGTTCATAATATTTACCATTTTGAGTATCAAGCTTGTATCAGGTAAACGTGAAAAACAAATCAAAACAAAACAATGTGATTGCTATTGCAATACGTTCTATACAGTACAAAATTTAGGCACTGGTGCCGCATAGCAGGTGTTAAGTTATGTTGTGCTTTGGTACTTTTGTAACTATTTACATCATTTTGAACACATTTATTTTTACAAAATTTATTTAAGAAATAAAACTACTCAATGAAAATTTTGGATACAGATAACTTTTTTTTTTATTACTGAAATATGCTATTCTTAAAGCCAGAAATGGATAGCAGTCTGCTTCTTTGTTTACATATGAGCTTACGTTTATGAAACACCAATAATTCAACAGTGTCAGGTTCCCTTCAGTCAGGCAGGATATTTTACATCAATGAACTAAGTTTTATGCATTTTTATATCCCTGATGCCTTTCATTTTTAAAATAGTTTGGGGGTTACAAACAAACAAGAGGTTGTACTAATACTGCTATGGCAACCGTCCAACCGCCTATGTATATATGCGACACTCATGTGTCACTGTTTATAGGCTTCTAAAATACACGAAGGTACTTAGCACACTTGCCCTAAATGAACCAATTATGGAGCGTAAGGCATTTACTGGCAGAAACCGAATTATGAGAGGAGAGAACGAGAAACTTTAGAAAGGGGGATAGAGAGGGAGTTGCTTTCTTATTTTTGTATGTCCTCATATAAATATACATTTACAACGCATACTAATATATTATTGTGATTCTTTTCATGATAAAACCCTTTCACTGAAAGTGAAAATCCTTAAGTAAATGCTGGAGTATACTTAAATCACCTAAACCCCCCTTCATTAGGCTAAGCCCTTAATGATAAACAACAGTGAGCGGCTAACTAGGCAAGCTCATTAATAACAGGATCAATCGCTTAAAAGCTTTCATGTACCTACTAATACTTGCGTCTCACTTCCCCAAACCTAAGACCGGAGGTTAACACTTGAGTCTGTCACCACTGTACATGATTCTCACTGAAATTAGGAAACTTCTTTCGCACAAGAAGAGATTATCAGTCGATCTCGTAACCGTCTCGCGCAAAGCGCACCTGCGCGAGATGTTCCTCCGTGTGCAGGGGATCAACTCAAATTGTTATATATGTAATTTCTGATCGAACTATTTGTTTAAATCACAAGTGCAAAATTGTGCATATGTTATGCTATTAACTATTTCATCTAATTATTTTAAATAACATTTTATTTTTTGGAGAAGTTTACATTTTATAATAGTAGTTTTATGAAAGATAGTTTAAATAAAATTAAGAAATTTTGAGATGGTCACCCAATGAGTCATGCGTTTCACACTCCCACCATCCTGTACTACTCAATCCAACAGTAGTGAGTCATATGTTTATTCGACATGGATAAAAAATAATATTGAGCAAATTTGCCATTGTCTTCTAGTTGATTTTATATATACAGTAAGAGTTTTTTTATTAAAAAACTATTGTTGTGCGGAAAAACAAATCACAACATATTTCTATATGTTCCACAAAAACATTCTTGTAAAGTAATATTTAGAAACAAAATAGGTCATCAGTCTATGTCAGATGTATTGATTGTGCTAAAATATGCACTATTTACTATAATGAAATATCAATAAAATCAGTTGCGTAGATTTAACAAATTAACAGTAAGTACTGAAAGGGAAGTGTGAAACTTATTTTACGTATCAACAGTTTCTTGAACCGTGCACACACAAATGAATTCTATTTTATACTCTCAGACTCGACTGGGGTACAAAAAAAAGAAAAGAAAAAGAAGCTAAATTAAATTTGTGTCAAATTCATGACCATACTATTATCTGTCAATAAAACTGTAGTACGGGAAACATAACTCCTGGCTCATCTAATTCATTTTAGACATTTTTTTATTCTTCGGTCATTTTTAAGAAGAAAAATATAAATTTAAAAACACCATCATTTTAAGGTGATTTCCATAATTAAAAAAAACAACATAAAAAAAACAAAACAACAACAAAAAACAAACATGACCCAAATATGTCACTGTTATTAAAGTTTTCGTGAGCGTAAGAAGAAGTGGCAAAATAGCCTTCCGAGACAGTTCTGTTTATTGTTTATTAATTTAAAAAGTATACGTTAGACACTATAATGAGATATCAATGAAATCAGTTGCGTAGATTTATCAAATTAACAGTATACACACTGAAAGGGAAGTCTTATTCTTAATTTACGTATCAACAGTTTCTTGAATCGTACACACAACTGACAACTATTTTATGCTCTCAGACTCGATTAGGGAGAAAAAAAAATATGTTCGCCTCAAAATTAATGACCATAAATATTCATATATCAATAAAACAGTAGTACAGAAAACATAACTTCTGGCTCAGCTGATTAATTTTAGACCAAATTTTTCGATTTTTCTGTCATTTTTAAGAAGATATAAATACTCCCACCATTTCAAGGTGATTTCCATAATAAAAAACAACACAAAAACAAAATAAAACAAAACAACAACAAAAAGATGACCCATGTAGGGTACATTTCCGGTTCTGAAGTTTATACGGAACATTTCATTCCTTTTTTTTACTTTGATATAGCTTTTTCAGATTTTTTTTGGGCTTAAAACAGTCGTTGACGTTTGCGAGTCATCTCGTGTATGTTGACACTGTGAATTTTAAAATCAAAAGAATCAGATTTATTCCCCGGGACAAACAAGCCTTTGTCTAAATATGACTTTTACGGTCCGATTTAGTGCCCTATTTGATAACTGTGTTGATGTGTGCTGCGGGAGGGTAGGTGGTATTGGTGCTAAACTGTATGTAAATTGCAGATGTTTATGTTCTTCGTATATATGTGCTATATTGGATGTGTGCTATATAATTTTCTTTCATTCATGCTTCGGAGGGTATATTTAGGTATGGGCGTTGATTTTTAAATTTTGCAGATAATAATTTCTTTTTTGCATGTTCTGGTCTTATGTGTTTATTTTATTTATTTGAAGTGGCATTTCCTTTCTATTTTTTCCAGTTTATTCTTTAGACTCTACCTCGAGAGTATTGTGTGTCCAATTTTCCTGCTTTTTTTATTAATGGAGAGTTCGCCGTGTGTACTCGTTTCATGTGTTTTGTTTTGGTTGTTTTGTCTCTCTACTTCTTGTCTTCATGATCTTTACTGCTTCGGTGGCTTAAGTGGTTAAAGTGTCTGCTTGTGATATGGGAAGTTCGCGGATCGAACCCCAGCCGAGTCATACTATAGAATTATAAATGGTACATGCAGCTGCTTGGCTTGGCGCTCAACATAAGAAGGTTAGTGTTAGGACTGATCTTCCTGGTGTCAAGATAATTGTGATTGGATGGGACATTATGCTACATGTCTGCTGTATGATGCACCAGTGTTAGACATCACTGTAGACTACAACTCGGCAGACATCGTAGCGATATGACTAAAATGGTTAAAGCTAATTAAAAGAAAACCCACATACACTCATGAATTTTTTTCCCTGCTACCTATTGCATTGTTTGTTTCCTTGTAATGCACTATTTTCTTTATTTATGATACTTTTTTTCCCTTGAGCTGCGTTGCTGTTATGCTACTTTTTTCAAAATCGTCGTTACGTCCTCCTACCCAAACTGTTGGTCATCTCTTTAATATAATTTGTCTGCCTATGTAGACTTTACCTGATCCTGATTGATCAGTTAAGTTATTAGATTAATTTGCGTTTATTATACTTAGTTTTGACCTTTTTGTTCGTATGTATTTGTTTTTATAGTTAGCCTTTATTATTATTATTATTATTATTATTATTATTATTATTATTATTATTATTATTATTATTATTATTATTACTACTACTACTACTACTACTACTACTACTACTATTTGTATTCGACTTAATCGCTTACTTTTATTTCAGATTTTTTTTTGCATGGATAGTTTTTGATTATTTTTTTCGTAGATGTATTATTTGTTAGCTTGATTATTTAATCCTTTACCCTGATTCATTTAGAGTTCATCGTTCTCGCTTGTGTTTTGTTGACCTTGCGCGCGCATGTGTGTGTATGTCAGGGGGTGGGTGGATATCTTGTTATAGGCCACCAACTCTTTATATTAAATGTATTTTTTATTGTTTGATATTGAATTGGTTTATAAAACCAGCCACGGGTTTATAATAGCCGCTGCTATAAAGCAGTCACCGAAGAAGTTTACGACTATATAAAGTGTTTTCGACGTAGTTTTTTGTGTTGATATAAAGCAGTCCCGTACGAAAGTTATACCTGTCTTTTGCATGCAGCTGGAGTATTTATTGCGGGATTGATCCTAGCTATGTTTTTTAAATATATGTTTTTAATATAATGTAACTGCTTTTGTTATTGATCTATTAAAGTTTTCTTTTTTTAAATCTATTTTGTCCATATTTTATTATGAATATTATTATATGTCCTCTCTAGTGACTTCGAGTTTTCAGTTCTATGTTTTTGTGTTTGATATGTACTTCAACCCTCTCTTTATTTGACTATGCGTTTAATGAGATTGTTTCTTGCTTCAGTATCCGCGATTTTATTTCTCAGAATTTGTATGTTGGATGGGATCCATACCAGTTCTAATTTTTATTGGTTTGTGTTTAAGTGTATAGCTTGCCTGATATATGGTGCTAGGTTTATTCTTTGTTTGGTGGTATCATGCTATCAATTGTGTTTCCATAGATCTCAATGCTGATGTTGGGTGAAATAAATATACTTTCTATCCTACCTCAGCATGTGTGTTAAAAGGCTGTCAAGGAGAATAATTTTAGATTGTCAATTTGACGAGGACGGAGCCAGTACTCCGTTGCATTTAAGAGAGATAACTCTGCTGCGACTAAACATGGTGAAGAGTTACAATAGATACATTTTCAACGTGTATCGCATTTTTCAAATAAAATTCATAAAAGATACACAATACGATCTAGAACATGAATTAACGTAATCTCACATGTTGCTAAGAGACTCAGCTTTTTAAAAAGCCTAACAGAAACTACAAGTCTAGCATAAATCCCCAATAGCCACAACTTGTATTGTTTATTACAAGTCCTACCTGTGGTTCTACAACTGGTGCCGTTATACCTGGTCGGATGCCAAAGATTATAGAAGACTGCAATTGGCTCAGAATTACTGCTTCAGCTATGAGGCAGTTTTTGATGTAATTTAGAGCTGCTAATATCGCCATGAACCTTTCAGTGTATATAGCGTACTCAGCCGTTATTATTTTTCCGAATGAGAAAGTCATGATTACTCCTGCTACTGTTTTATTTACGTTTGTTTTGGTTAAAAAATTATTTTCTACCCGTCTGTGTTTATTTGTCTATGTCTCGTACTTGTTAGCTATGTAGGTTTATGCAGTGGCCCTTAGGGCTTTTGGGTCGTCTTATTTTTTCCCCAAGTTTCTAAGGTAAACATCAGTTGTTAGTTTGGGGCCGGTCCATGGCCAGAAGTACTGAAAATAGTATAGTGCCCAGCCTCTACAAAATGTGAAACTTAAAAAAACAACACAAAACCCCTTACAAACAAAAAGTTCCACAATATAAAAAGCTGAAAAGGTGGAAAAATACCAGTGTTCTCACCCACGCAGATCGGAAACGTCATATTTAATTCATTCAATTTTATCCTCAACAATTAGCTTGCATTTTTATGTGCCCCTGTTGCACGTGTGTCATAAGCACGTGCTTAACGGGCTTAATAGGTAATACGGCACTAACAGTAGGCCTATCGTATCTTTTCTGGGTTAATATCTGGGATCTGGAAGTCGTTTCTAAGTTCTGCCATTATTTTCTAGCTGGGTATTTTGTTTTTAGTTCTTTTGCAGAATGGTTTTTAACATTTTGTGGTGGCTTTGGTGATTAGGGCCGTGTTGAGATACTTGAGTAAGATACCGAAGCATCATTTCCTTATGTTGTAGTTCCAATGGAAGGGGGGGGGGTTTCCTGTCAGTATTAGGATTTCTTGTGCTTGTGCACTTCTCAGTACTCCGGTAAACGCTCGTAGTGATTTTGATTGGACTATATCCACTTTCCGGTGTATTGGGGCGCTCTCTCATCCATAAATTTTATAACCGAATTCAAACTTACCTCGTATTAGCCCTCTGTAGAAGGTCACGAACGTCCTTTTGTCATCCTCACACTTTGAGCCTCTGAGGTTTCAGAGCAAGTTTCATTTGTACAGTTCTACAAGCTCTTTGACATGTGTCGCCCACGTGATCTTTTCATCGAGTATCATATCGAAGAATGTAGTTTGTTTTTTTTCAAACTGTACAGGCGCTCCGTTAAAAATAGTTTGGTAGGGTTTGCGAGTGGTTTCTGCCTCCTGTTTTAAACACTATGCCTATTGCTTTTTTAATCCCCATTTACCTTCCCATTTTTCTATTTGATTTAGCTCTGCCTGCATCAAACTGAATATTTCCTTGGTTGTTGGGTTCTCTGCTTTTCATATACCACTATTATAGACAAATTTTGATTGGTCGAGGTGTTTTGGGGTTAATAGTTTTTTTTCCAAGTCGTTTATCAAAATGTTGAATAGAGATGGGATGATTATACTTCTCTCTGGTGTATCATTATCCAGTTTATTTATTGTTTGGATAAATCTTTTTTGGAAGCTGTTGTTGATTCGGGTTAGACAGCTTTTGTTGTTGTTCTTTTCGTTTAGATTGCTTTAGTTTTTTTTGGGTAAGTTCTTGTTGTTTTGACTTTCGTTGTTCTTGCTGCTTAGTTTGTTGTAGTTGTTGCTGTTGTTCTCTCATTTGTTTTTTTTTTTTGAATCCTGGACGCTTTTTGTTGGGATTGCTGTAACTGGTCTTAATTCGATTTAATGATCTGCCTTTGTTCTTGTTGCTTAGACAGTTGTTGTTGTTCTGCAGTTCTTACGTTGTCTTGACATTTATGCAGAGTGTGTTCAATTTGTCCAAATCTACTACACTTTCTGTGAAATATGCAGCCTTTGTACAAAGATTTAACTAAAAATCCAAGTAAATAGAAGGCTTTCTTCATTTCTTTCATTCTTGACTTTTCTATTTCAAACACCATGTTCCCGTTGTATATAGATGTACCTGGGATTTTGTCCAATCTTGCAGTTATTACTGGGATTTTGAATGTTCCTCAAATCTTGTTTTGACTATTTGTATAGGTATTTCTAGTGTGATGTCACTGAGGTATCAATTTCCTGTTTGTTTTATGATCTTCCTCAAAATTGGATTGGGTTTTTCACTATGAACTGGAAGATTTTAATCCTCATTTCACCAGTTGGTAATATTGGTGTTTTTTTCACAATGAACAGTTGGTAATATTGGTGGGGTATTGTACTTTCATAGCCACCAGTACATCAGTTGTTGTTGGTAAATTCTCTTTTGGGATGTTTGACAAATCCAAAAATTGTGCCCCCTCTGGGTAGTAACATTCGAGAAAAGAGCTCTCTTCTCTATCAATTCTTTTCACATTAAAAACTTATTTATCTCAAATCTCTTCATTATGTTCCTTGTTTCCATTTTTTACGTGCAAATCCACTGTGAGTTGTAATCACTTTTTCTATTCCTTGTTGTTGTTTGTTATTTTGTTATTTACTTTTCATAAAATGTTCATATTATTTCATTAAATTCCTGTGTTTTATTTAGTTCCATGATTTGTAAGTCGTACATAACAAAGTCTACTCTGTGCTCTTGCGGGCTGTCTGCTTTGTTCGGGCTATTTTTTTTTCAGAATGTGAATCCTTCACTTAACTCTGTCATAATAGGGGCCAAACTTTATGGCTGTCAAGTCTATTATTCGCTCAGCGCCATCTGGCGATCTACTATCCAGATTTTTATATTATCCCTTTGCCGACCAATTTTAAGGTCACCTATGTAAGCTAAGATTAATACAATAGTTCCAAACACTCGGCTCCATTTCTTAATTTATATTTTTTTAGTCACTAAGTTCATTTTAATATATCTCTTAATTATTGTTTAAACAAAGTTCACTTCTTCGTAAACAAAATGTATTAACGTGTTTTTACATGGTATAAAATTGTCAAATCATCAGTTTCGTTGGTTCATAGATTTGCAAGTTGTTAAGCTCTTCATTTCGGAGGTAAGCATATTTTTATCAATCCCATAATGCCTAACAAAATTGATCCGTGTTGAAAAACACTAGAATTGGTTATGTTTGCTTTACAACGTTAAAAAATGCAGATTTGATAACAAAATTATTCCATTAAACAAAATATTAAAATCAATTAATCAATCAATCAATCTAATAAACAACAGCAATTTTACGCTGTGCAAAAACATACTAAAAACATATTTTTAGAAGGAATTGTGCTTAGTTCAAAAACCTTACTATCAAGAGATTATATTAGACTAAATTAATTTTGTCATTAAAATGAACAAAGTAATGGGACCACGTGTTTGGAACTAAGACGTGACATGGAGATGGATAGCGCATGGATGACATCCAAATTTGGATAGTAAATCGTCTGCCACTGTGGCAGAGGAGTCATGAATAGGTCCTAGTACTGTGGGCACCTGAAAAATAAATTATAAGGGATGTAACCAATACCAAATAAACAATCTAAATATTCATAATTGTCTCCCATTTATTAACCCCCCTCTCTCTCTCTCTCTCTCTCTCTCTCTCTCTCTCTCTCTCTCTCTCTCTCTCTCACACACACACACACACACACACACACTATCCATCCATCCATCCATCCATCCATCCATCCATCCATCCATCCATCCATCCATCCATCCATCCATCCATCCATCCATCCATCCATCCATCCATCCATCCATCCATCATCTATCTATCTATCTATCTATCTATCTATCTATCTATCTATCTATCTATCTATCTATCTATCTATCTATCTATCTATCTATCTATCTATCTATCTATCTAATATTGGTTTCTAATCCACGTATAAGCAATGAACTTCATACTTTGCAATATACATAAACATATTATGCATACTAGTTATTACACAATGTTGTGCTATGGCCATTCATTACAGTTGCTATTTTGTTTTAACCCCATATAAGATGGATAAAATACTAATTATGTATATTATTATTTTTATTATTAATATATTATAAAGTTTCCCATGTTTGCAAACTGGAAATAGTAAGTTTTTATATTAGGCAGTTTTGATTCTGCACGTTCTGAAACAACAACGATCACCACGAGTACTTCGACCACTACCAAAACAACTTGAATTACCATCACCTCAACTATCACAACGACTACAAGAACAAGAACAAGAACGACAAGAAACAATAAAACGATTGCAATCACGTCGACAAACCAATTATGACATTGTGAGACGCATGCAAGTTATAAATGGAGAAATTAAAGTCAGGGGTATCTCGGGTTTTCCAGTGTGTGTTAGATAATAATCGATTTGTGGGTTTGGCTGATGCACATGATTGCATGAAGCGCATCAATGGCTTCTAGTCCGCACATAGGCGGATCCGCCGCGATTTGTGTGTGCAGCGTCGATAATCCACATAGTTTTGTGGTGGCTACATGGCTCACGGTTCCAACGACGCCCAACGCAGCGGCATTTTCAGCAACATATTATGCAGCGACAATCAACCCCTATTTTAAAGCGAGATGTTTCAATATCCATTGATTATGCCCATATTGTAAACATCTTCGACCGAAATATTATTTCCAACCCAACGCCGTCCTTCGCAGACAATATTGGAATGAATCATCAGTTACTCTGTCAGCTCTAGTTTATTCGATGCACTGCTATTAAGGTAATCTTAGTGCTGCTCCAGTTTTTTTTATGGTGGCAAATCGCATTTTTTAAAATTTGATTTTGACTCAATGTCGCGTCTACGTAGTTGATATCTTGTTGAAAATACTAATATTCGCATAACGCTAATGACGAATTGCAAATACTCAGCTAGCATACACGGCTACATATTCAGATAACATTACATGTTTTCCACAGGGGCATAAACGAACTTTATTCGTCCACGATTGCACCCGAGCATTCAGTGTTTTATCGGACAGTACCACCACGATTACTCTGTAATTAACTATAACAGCTGCAGTTTGCACAAGAGCTAGAAAATGCATTTCTAAACAAATCGAGATGTTCCAGCGAAGAGTAATGCATGGGATAAAATGATGCAAAATCTCGATGTCTGTAACCTCGTGCGTATGATTTGATCATGCCTCATAAAGGACATAAGGCGGTGTTAAGCTCGTACAACACGTCTCTTTTCAAAATAAAGTTGTATTTTATGGGATGGTTCTTAATGTCCATTTAAGCGCAACACTTCACTGAAAAAGGCCTGTCCAAACACCACAACATTTTAGTTTGAATATCCACACTTGTAACATCCTAAAATGTTGCTAGTAAATATCTTGGAGCTGCAATTCCTGCAATTGCCTTGTAAATTGTCTAGTTACACTTTGAACCGCGTCGGTTGTAATATGAATAAATGTAGTTAACGTTTTTCAGCTAGCGACAAAGATAACACTGACATCCACTGCTTCAAGTTTGTCAATATAACTTGTCTAGCTTCGACTGCAGTGTCACGTCAAATTAAATCGTGTAGATGCCACGTCGAGCCATCGACATGGTGTATTTTGCTCCAAATATACGTTTGTCTGATATGTCTTCAAAATCCAGTGGTGTGTAGCGGACTTGCACATAAACAATCTTCATCAATGTTAAGAATTGACTGTATGCTGGAAAGCTTAAAATACACTTTTGGACTGCCGGATGCAGCAGGTGGTGGGTTAGAATCCCGTCCGAGTTATGCTAAAAACTTTTTTAAAAAATGGTAATAACAGCTGCCGTGGTATGCGCTCATCATTAAGAGGCTAGTGTTGAGACTGGTTGGTCTGGTGTAAGGATAATTTGACTGCATGGGACATTATGCAAAATGTCTGCGGAATGATGCTCCAGTGCTAGACATCACAATAAATTGTCGCATGAAAGACATCGTAGCGGTATGAAAATAAATTGCTGAAGTTACATTAAACTTCTAAATCACACACATACACACAAACACACATACAATAATTTTCATTTATCATATCTGTCTCAGTATTGCATCAATTTATTTGTACATATTTAAGATAAGATTGGCGAGGAATATCCTTAGCTAATATATTTGACGGTCCAGCGCAGAGACAATATTCATCACTGTATCTTGCAAATCTATTAATTGCCGTGGCAACATCAACGTTGTACCTTTATTATATCTTTCATCAGCTTTCTCCCAAACTGCATTATATCTCATGTACTCAGAACGTATCAGATTATATACATCATAACTCCGTTTCCACGGGTTACCGTACTTACCTTCTCATTAACTGAGGTTACTACCTCAGCATATTTTTTTTTTAAAAGTTCGGAGCACGGTAAGGTACATATATTGAATATTGATACCTTTTTCTTTGATGACGTTTCGAATTATGTGTGATAGTCTAAGTTACCTCTTCTTCGGCTTTCCGGGAAAAATATTTGGCAGATAGACAATACTGTACCCACAATTATTGTTATATTCACAAGGAATGGATAAAATATCTGGTTCTTAAAGCATTTAGAAACCATCATTTTTATAACTTGAAATGTTATTTAGTGTTCTGTTTTCAGTGTTCTGTATGTCTTCTGCTGACGCCATCAGAAGTTATATTTCTCTGTTATGATACTAGTACTCGAAAAAGATAATCTCAACGTAGATGATACTAATTAAGCAAAGTATTTAATACCATTGGTGTCATACAATTTGATTTTAATTTCAAAAGCAATATTGTTTGCGTATTGATATGTATAAAGTATTCATCTGCTATTGCACAGTTGGGACGATTTCATATAGCAAATATATTTTGGCTGTTCCTGCATTAACATTTTGTCGAGTTACTTGTCAATTAAGTCTTTTCCTGTTATTATATTTCTGCTTTACAATTGCTACATTATTTTAATTCATATTCTTATTTTTCTTAATTTCTATTATTATCATCATTTTCTGTAAAACCCATCTTTTGTCAAATTTCTCTTGCTCCTTTAGAATTCTATTACAATTCAAGATTGAGATTTAAATACTTCTCCGGTAGCCTAGTGGTTAGAGCGTCCGCCTCGGATGCGGGATGTAATGGATTGGATCCCCGGTCGAGTCATACCAAAGACATGCAAAAATGGTATTAACAGCTTCCTCGCTTGGCGCTCAGCATTAAGAGGTTAATGTTAGGACTGGTCGGCCTTGTGTCAGGATAATGTGACTGGGTGGGATATAATGCTACATGTTTACTGCATTATGCCTCAGTGCTAAACATCACTATAAACTGCCACAATGCATACATCATAGCGATAGGACTGAAAAATTGTTAAAAATCATAATCACATCACATTGAGATTTAAATCGAATTGGATGTTTTGCGTGAAGTGCATGGAACTGTTTCGTTCTTTTCTGACTATGCCAGGCGCTTATTAAAGCTTTAGCTGGGTTGTTATTGCTGCTTGGTTGTAGACAACAAAAATATCATCATGTTCTACTGTGAATACATTTCACACATTTCACTTTTTCCCTTTTGCCAACAATTTATTGTTTTGTTTCATTGTCTGTGGTTTAATTGAGACTGATATTCACTTGCTATTTTCATATTGTTTACTCTCAATTTACATAACACTGCTTGTATTCAATAATGCTTTGCACATTCAACACCGTAGCACTAGATAAAATAAAAATATATGGCTCCCCACAATAACACAGATCGTCAAATGTCTGAATATGTCTAAAAAGTCCTTTCAGGATGTTTTCTTTTAAATCATCTAAATTCTTGTTTTTAATCGTTTTTATACAACGATTGCTAAAACATGGACATGACACCGTGTGCTAAATGTACGTCTTGGAACTCGAGAACTACAGCTACATATCACAAAAGTTATGATTCTTTAATTTAGTCTTGGTACTGATTCTTCTCTTTGAACGTTACTATTTTGCAAAAATGAGAAATCAATCCATTCTTTTCTTTCAGTCCTGGTCCCAACGATTTTGGCATTAGTTGTGAATGAGGTGAGTCGAATGCTATATGTAATCTGTCCAATTATTCAAAAAAAAGGGAGATTACTGCAATAAAATTGCAGTTTTGTTCTTCCCAACATATCTCTTAACTCCTCTGAATCTTAACGTCTTACCTGTTTGAATTAGTTTCTGTCTTTTTTCTTGTAGATCAGTTTATTATTATTATGTTTAAGGTCTGAATTCTTCGTCATCTTCAAATAAGTTTCTTAATTTATAAATGATTTATGTCAGTGAATATATGATCTCTCCGTTTCCTTGTTGCCACTGACATGCTATGTAAATCCTCCAATGAGCATGACGAGCCGACCTGAATGAGGTAGTTCGGGTACCTAAGTTTGTGAACCGAAAATGTCATAAGTATGTATGTTCTCCCCTGATTAAAAGAGTGTCAATTCATCTGAAATTATTTAGGTGTCCGTCTCTTTAAAGTCTGACAGATTAATTCCATTGCTGTTGTCGTTTACAGTGATAAACATGTTTAAAGTCTGACGATTAATTCCATTGCTGTTGTCGTTTACAGTGATAAACATGTTACGATGACTATGCTCTACTGCGACAGATCAAAAGCAGGGAGAGTTAGAGAGACAGAAAGGGACATTGATAGAGAAAGATAGAGATAAAGGGACAAATAATGAAAGACAACGACAGAAATAAGCTGTGGAATTCAGGCATTACATTTTCATATAACGTAACTATTATGGCTTCAGACCTTTAAGAAATATGTGAAAGGCATTTTTCATAAGTTTTTAATTTCCTTGCAAATAGTTAGTGTACGTTTGATGATGATATTACTGAGTTATTTTAATAGTTGATGAAAAATTTTATGCTCCTGTATTATAATCGTAATTTAATATAACGTTTCCGCTGATTAAAGCATACTTCCAATCATAAAATCTCGATAACATCTGTATATTATTTTTTTTGAAATAAACTTGCGACAGTATGTATGTATGTATGTATGTATGTATGTATGTATGTATGTATGTATATATGTATGTATGTATGTATGTATGTATGTATGTATGTATGTATGTATGTATGTATGTATGTATGTATGTATGTATGTATGTATGTATGTATGTATGTATGAACGTTCAAATATGTATGTATGTACATATGTATGTATGTGTGCGTTCGTGTGTGTGCGTTATTGTGTGCGTGCGTGTATGTGTGTATGTATCAGCCTGAATATACAAATGCAAAATGCTTGTGTGATGCCCATCTTTTATTTTTTTCAAGTCATAAATTTAATTCAGTTGCAGTAACCTTTACAGAATTAGATAACACACTTCAGATGTACAATATGAATAACGTTCAATAAGAGAAATGAAAAAGGAAGATATGTATGCAACAGGATAGATAAAGTTAAAAGTATGTTATCTGTCATTTATATAACTGAAGAGGAATATCATTTTCTTTTAGAATGTTTTGTGTACACAAACATGAGTGTAAACTTAATTTAAAAGGACTTCGTTAATAAACAATTGATGCACAAATACTTTGCAGTTGACTACTAGAAGTAAAAAAACGATATGCTGACTAGCTAAATTTATGTATGGCATATTTAAAATAAATGATAGATTATTATGTTTTGAGTAAATTTTGATACAGATTGTAGATATTGGTCCATTCGCACATTTCCAGCTCTTGGCAATGATTAGTTTAGATTCTGTTTAATGTTGCACATATAGTATTTGACAACTAATCATTATTTTATAATATGTATTTTATAATCAAGAAAATACTTTTGATCATTGACTATTGTTTATTTGGTTGTATCCTCATAAAATGCAATCAGATGCAATCGAAACTTTAGAACTGAAACGTAGTATGGTAATGTAGTAGAAAATTGTTCACCACAAAAGGACAATACATATTTTTTTGTTATCATTCCTAAACACATCACAGAATGTATAATAATAAAATGTCATATCAAATGTTTTCAATATTGTCTTAATAGCATCGATATATGTTATTATCTTCAATAGGTGCATCACAAACTTGACCTTACAAAGATGTTATAATATTTTTTTTTGTTATTTGAGATGAAATAATAGCTTTTGGCTAGAACGAATCAAAATGCGGAATGTCTTAAATTTCATTACTTAATGACAACAGCTGGTGGTTTCATTTGGAGATAATTTAATTTTATCGTTGATACATCGGTATTCGTTGGAGACTATTTGTCCGACGTGAATGAAATCTTGAAACCTCTTCCGCCGGGCCCAGGAGATTGTAGTAATGCTATTAGTGCACATGGCTTTTTACAAGTAAATTCAAATCCGATGAGGGCTGCCTCGTTTTCCTTCGACCATATGATTGTTCTGCAACAAAAAAAATAAGATTAATATATTAGTCAGTGGAACTAATTATTAGTCAACCACTTGCCAATGACATGGGTCCACTAATCCACTAATCTTTTTTATACACTGATTTTGTCATCTGTTTAAAAGATGTGGGGTAAACTTATGGTGTAAACATGTACATTAACAATCAGGTTGATCGGATTCTTATATAGTTGGTAATTATTGGGTTTCATGTACTTTATCAATATAAATAAAAATATATGTATAATATTTTAGTTTTCCTATTGTTCTTAAATAACAATCTATGTTCCTTGAGGTTTCAAATCTGTAGTTTTTGGCTATCATGAAATCCCTAAAAATTGGTGCCCGATGAAAAGAAAGTGAATTGACGGTTTATCGTGTGTGACCGTGGTCGGAAGTTAAAAGCGTGGGACACAACAACGTTTATGCACAGGAACATAATTTGATTCTTTAAACACTTTGTCAGCAAAAAGAAAGTTCAATTACGCATAAAATCTTGAGACAAAAGAAGTCTCGGGAAAAAGCCAAATGTCTCAAGTGTTAACATAATCTAAATACTACTTAAAGTTCTACGTTGATCACCCCACTGTCGGCTTCTTTTACATTCATTTGAGACATTACGACTGTGGATTATTCATATTCATTCTTAATTTGTTCTTAACTATTATACATCTTTTAAATATTCACACCCACATTTATTATAGGTCGTTTATGATTTACTGTGTGGATTTTTCGTAGTCCATTCTATCTGCGAATGAACCTTCCTTCATAAATTGCATACATTTTTCATATCCTATCGACAATCTAATCGAGTGCGTACTGGTGGCTTTTCAAACAAATGGAAGAAGATCCCTGTCTTTAAAAGTGTTTTAAAAAGCGTGCCACAAAATAAATGTTTGATAAGTGTTTCAGTAACTCTTAAATGCCATACAAAGTATTTCAATAATCATTCCAAAATAAAAAAGTTTTGGTATAAGTTATATTGCTAACCTTAAGACCATATAAAGGGTGTTTTAAGATGTAGCTTGAAATATCAGCAGCTAAACACTAGCAAGACACGAAGAAACAAAGGTAAAAAAGATTTAAACATAAACATGTGTTGAGCAGATGTTAACGAACGTTTGTTCTCTGCTGATGTTGTTATTGCTGCTGCTGCTGCTGATGACGATGATAATGGTGATGACAATCATAATGATGATTTCCATTACTGAGCATCATTGGGATAGCACCCATAAGATATATTCATTACACCATTAGTTCATGTCCTGGCTCCTCACGCCTAGAGCATGAGTTTGAGGTTATATGCTGGATGCACCAAGAACTGTTAGCTTAGACCTGATAAAAGTAACTGCCGTATTTTTACGAAATATAGGTCCGTTGAGGTCGACCTAACTACAGGGATTATGTAACAACTAAAATAACAAGCAAGCTGTAGCTTAGAATTTTGATAAAATTTAAAATTATACTTTAATTATATTTTTGTTTAAACATTGAGACATTTAAATCTAATAAATTGCGATTAACAATTAACATGAACAATATTCAAATGCAAATGATTGAGGGTGGGGCTTTGCTAAAGTTACAGAAATATCAGCAAATGGTATTGTCTATAGCCTACTTGAGTTCAAATATACATGGCACAAAGAAGGAAACATGATGATTTAATGCTGACATTTATTGGTACTAATATTGCCGTTTAAAATGCTTCTTTAAGTCTGGCAATGAGCCTGGAAGTCAAACAAACACAAAATGCATATACAGTAAATTAGAGCTATAACTTCTGTGATTTTTAAAAGCTAAGATTCAGTAAACTATGTAAACACCAAGTCGATTGTGGAATTAAAGGAAAATGTGTTTAAGGACAATAGATCTTGTCAATGAAAATATTATATATTATATAAATCATAGTCAAAAGTAATAAAAAGAATGCAGTCAAGAACAACTTGATAAATGAACGACAATATAGACATTTTACTAGCATGACACTAACTGACATTAAATGGAAGTATGAAAAATGATATCGTGCAAAATATAATTTTATTCCAAAGTCTGAAATGGAAAAAGAATAACAAATTCTTAACCATCTTTGAATCAACTTGCAGATTGACAAATGATAAAACAACTACGCTGATATGAACACTTTGGAAAGTAACAGCTCTTGCTTATATTTCATCTTTAATGTGATGCCAATTAGTCCTCAGATGCGGGAGGTCAAGTTATACCATAGAATGATCAAAAGTGGTACTATAAACTGTCTCACTTTTCGCTCAGCATTAAGAGATTAGTGTTAGACTAATCGTCCTGGAATCAGGATACTATGACTGGGTGTGACATGACTCTATTTGTCTGCGGCTTTATGTCGTAGTGCTAGAAGTCACTACTGAAAGCAACGGTGCAAACATCTAGCAATATGACTGAAATTTTGTTAAAGCTACGTTAAAAAATCCAAATCACATACACACACACACACACCTGCTGAAAAGCTTTTAGGCATGCTTGCTACGAGCAAAATATTATTTAATTACTTCGTTTTTCCTATATATCATTGTTGTTGGAACTCGTTACTTTTCTGTTTGTAGATTAATATAGGATGACCTCTTGATACAATTTAGCCCAGGCTACGCAATGAATTCAATCAAATAAGTGACGCCAACATTTATTGCATTAATTATTGTTTTTGTTGATTTTTTACCATTGATAGTATATATGTATTCTCGTGATATTACTGGGATCTTTGAGTAACGTTTGATTTTTTAGGTTCTGCTTCCTCTTAATTTTGAAACGTATTTACTCTATCTATAAATTAATCTGTTGCCGAAAAATGGGAAGATTTTGTTGGAGAAAATCCTGATAATAGTGAAAGCAATGACTGGTATTTTATCTTTTTTCTGCTCATTGTCTATTGCTACTAAGCAGGTCATATATTGTATTAGCTAATGTTTTAATTTTTAATGATTCTGTTCATTTTGTTTTGTATCGCCATTATATTTCTTGCACTTTTATCGTTAGACTTGCTTCGAAATTCAAATCTCAAAATAGATAAATTTTATCAGCCTAATTTTCATCCGTTGTTACATCAGTAAAGCATTCCTCGTCATAGAATATATCTTGGCATAATCTACATTTTGTTTATCATAATAATGCACGCAATCATTGAACACTTGTCCATTATTTAGAGGGTAGGAGCCCAACCGGCAGCATTATTTTTGTTCTATTGAAGAAAACAATAGCATGAGCCTCATATATATATATATATATATATATATATATATATATATATATATATATATATATATATATATATATATATATATATATATATTGAAACCCAAGAGTGTAATCAAGGGTAAGCAAACAAAACATACAAAATCTTATCAGGAAAACATTCCTAATCATGGAATATATCTTGGTATAATCTACATATTATTTATGTAGATTATATCAAGGGTACGCAAATAGAACATACAAAAAAGCTAACTGGTACAACCTTGACTTGCAACAAGTTGAAAAACACTTGTTTGCATACACGATATAAATTCTGTCAAAAGAATGAGGAGACACATACACTTGAACCTTATGCAAATTCACTTTCAATATATATATATACAAAAAACCACGAATGTCAGAAATCTTGTATTTGTGAAGTGGAAACATTCATTGGCAAACCAAAAGTGGACAGGTTTTTATCGCACATGTTAGCATGTTTATTTTAATAGAGCTGGCAAAAATACACGTCACAATCTCAGTGAATGTTTTAAACTTGTTTGCAGGCTTTCAGTGATAACTGCATAGTGTATTGATACTGAAGCATACATGTGCTTTGGAGGGGTTTGTTGACCACCCGATTAGTATGATTTCACATGAGCTATATGTAAATCACTACTAATACAGCAGATACAAAATAAGATCCTAAGACTGTCGCATTGATTTGAAATAATGCATTCATTGACATCAATGGCCTCGGGTTGTTTCCAGTTCTTCCACTGTTATTATCCCATATTTGCATACTTAGGTATATCCAAAAGATTGACGTAAAGGAGAAATCTAAAAATTCCTTGAGAATAAATCGTCGGGAAACATAAATTCTTGTTTATTATAGTTTCGAAAAAAAATCCAGAAAAAAGCAATTCATTTAAGTAATAGAGAATATATAGCCATCACCCAGTTTTACACTTATGAAAATATCGACATTGTGACTCTAAGGATTTGAAACGTAAGTTGTGTTCTCATTTCTTCTCTATTTTTCTCTTAATCTATGTAGCTCTCTCTTTATATCTTTCTTTCTTTCTTTTCTTTCTTTGTCTTTCTTTCTTTCTTTTTTTTCTTTCTTTCTTTCTTTCTTTCTTTCTTTCTTTCTTTCTTTCTTTCTTTCTTTCTTTCTTTCTTTCTTTCTTTCTTTCTTTCTTTCTTTCTTTCTCAGTATATTATAGGCCCTAGATAAGCTACACGAATATTGTATTTCTGAAGCAAAATCAATTTCATTGTTCTGCTGTGGAATGAAGCATACAATTATGTCATATATAAACCATGTTGACAAACACATTCATGCTTGTTATATATAACTTTTTACGAACGTCCTGAGACAAAATCATTAGGTGCTGCGACTCATATTATTTTGTAACGTTGCATTTGAGTACGCCATATTTATTATTATGATCTTAGCTCTTGTTACACTAACTGTACTATGAATTTTGCTAATGCCGTATCCATATCAAATATCTTCATTACAGTGTTCACCATTCTTTTTTCTCCATTTTGTGAAGTAGTCTGTGCTTATTATAGTAGTCATTTTTTCTTATTTACTTTTAACTATGTTATTTTTAATCGTTTTCTACTACTGCTATTTTTCAACTTGTTGAATTTAAACTAAATAAGTTTTATTCAATTACGGTGCTAAATTATTTAGATCTTGCGTAAAGAAGCACGACAGAGTATAAGCTAAATGGAAGGCGTGCAAAGTAAATTTAGAGACGAAAACAAATTCGAACGAATAGTTGGCACAGCAACTTGAAAACCGAAAGATACATGTAAAGTATTACTCAGTAGAGCAATAGCAATTTTTACAGCAGGACAGCGGAAAAAGTAAGTCTGAAGACAAAAGTTAACTTCAGTCGAAAATGAAAATAAATTAGTTCACTAACTGTGATATATTTTTCATGGGCAATTTTAATTTTAATCGTTTTTTTTTGCATACAAATGTATGACAAAAAACTTAATTAGACCAACACTCAGCATTTATGGCTACTATAAACTAACCAACAAACAGTTCATGAAACATAGGAGTTTGGTCTAAAGTAGTGTCGACATTTTTTAAAGCTATGTTCTATCTTTCTCTTTATATTTGTAAGGAAGGATACTGAAAAAGGACATCTTTCTTTTCCAGTGGCCGGATCATACCGGCATACATCCCTTCAACAGTATGAGTGTTCATTATGTGTGCATGTTTCTTGTTTGCATCGAATTACATCCGATGTTCTTATTGGTCAAAATCATGCACTATTTCCAGTTACTATTTTCAATTATATTCGCAGATGATTGCAAATGGAGTATCATTTGCAGTGCTTCATGATTCTACCGTAAGTAAGCTAACATGACCACTCTCCATATCTGAATTACCGTTGGGAAGCCGAATTGACCGCTGTCCGTACTTGTTCTTATTATATTAGTGTACGATAAATAAAATAGAGACCTTATTAAATGTCAAGTTACCGTGAACTCACTCTAGTGTTTGGGACAGTCTCATTGTCCTTAATTATGATATAGCAACACAGTTTGCTATATTTTAAGATTAAAAACGGATTGTACATCTCCGACTCCTATCTAACTGAGCGACGCGTGTGAGAAAATTCTTGTAGTGGCCATTCATATTGGAGCATGTCACGAAAATACCAAATTGTGAATTTGACTTCATTGCAGTCCGAAAATATTTTGGCAGTACTAAAAGCAAAAACGATTAAATGACTCACCAAGGCAGGGAAGTTTGTAAACAAAAGCATCACAGAAGGTGTTGATCAATTAGTTCATTTTCTAATGCAGGAATTTCGTTAGGTCGAATATTATTATTTTTCTGAAAGTTAGCTCAGTTTCGTGTTTTATATATGTAAGATAGTGGATACAAAAACTATCAATATTTTCGATTTTCGGGGCAAAGTTTATTAGCAGCAGAGTTAATATCGATAATATTCTGGAATATAAATATACTTTAGAAAGTGCTTTGACCAAGATGGAGAATTTGAGCTTAAAATGAGTGTTCATTTAAATAAAACTATACAAATAGTAAGACACTTTTCTGGACATTGGCTAGATAAGATTGAAACGTTTCGACTCATTTAATAAATTTCATTTGAAAGAACCACACATATAAGATTATATTTATCTTATAAAAATTAAATTGTAACTAATAGCAGTCCAGTCACATTATACATTGAGGAGTACAGTTAAAACGTTCTACAGGGCCATATTTTATCATCATTCATCAAATCATGTTATATTGTCATGGTCATACATGTCAGAAGCTAATTCCATATGAAATGGAAACATTATAAAACAAAGGTACAAATTAAGCTAGTCACGTCACTTTGCTCTCTAATTATGCTTACCCAAGTCCGCACAAAAATTGCAGCTGGGTATTCTGATCAATATCTAGATCTTCTATTTTCAATTTGAGGTTCTTCCCCGCTACCAGGATGTTCCAAGCAATTACAGATGCAGTCGATGCCGGATTGTAATTCGAAGGGTAGTTTGCGGACGTAATTTCACCAGAAGTCGATTCAATCACCTGAATCTCTTCAGCCGCTGAAAGCAAATAAAAGGAGCATAAAAAACGGACATAAAATAAATACCGTATGTATGTATGTATGTATGTATGTATGTATGTATGTATGTATGTATGTATGTATGTATGTATGTATGTATGTATGTATGTATGTATGTATGTATGTATGTATGTATGTATGTATGTATGTATGTATGTATGTATGTATGTATATATATATATATATATATATATATATATATATATATATATATATATATATATATATATTACGCTTTATAGTAACGAACTCAAATATTCATAACACCTTAACACACTTGAAAATTTTACATAGCAACACGTAACTTCGACATATAACAATACCAAGACCAGCAAACGGGATTAATGTTCTGACAAAATATATATACATACGGGGTTAAAGTTCTATCAAAACATATATATATATATATATATATATATATATATATATATATATATATATATATATATATATATATATATATATATACACACATGTATATGTGATGATTTTTTAAACGTAGCTTTAAACGTATTCAGTCATATCGTTACGATATCTGCAGTGTGACAGGTTATATTGATGTCTAGCACTGGGGCATCATGCCGCAGACATGAAGCATAATGCCCCAAAGTTTTATCCATTTATCCAGCAGCAAATCATCAGTTTAAGTGGAAGTGGAGAAAATATATTCATACATGCAATATTAACATGTGACTTGAAGATATGATCTCTAATGCGATCTGCAATGCACCTTCTTTTGAGACCAAGTTCAATGGTTTAAGTTAAATTTATATAAATTTTATATTGATCTGGAATGTTGGATGAAAATTAAACATACTGGACACTGACCATGACTTCATAGATGCGAATCTCAGTATTATATGTAATTAATCTGCTAATGTGGTAAGATACTTACATTTCCATGATAGTGTATATTTATACGAAGTGCATTACATCGATTGAGATAGCACATAACCTTGCCCACTTTTCCTAAAGTTACATTGAAGAATTACTGACGACTGATTGTTTTTTATATTAAATTCACGCTTAGCATTTCCATGCGTTTATGAACAAGTCAATGTCACACCAAACCTTTCTCATATTGTTGACGACAATTAACAAACAGAATTATCCCAGTCATCCATGGAGTTATACAATGCTGGGTGTTAGCCCCATCCCTCTTCAGTAAGATGTTCTCTGATACCTTTCATGACTTTAAGTCTGCAGTGAACCTCAGATATCTAACTGACACCAGATTCATCACTCTGAATAGACGACGGGCGACGATGCACTTACATACAGGAATTGACAGTTTACGATCTCTTAATTTCTGATGACTGTTCTATCAATGCCACAACCGAATCTGATATTTAATAGGGTATGGACCATTTATCTTCAGCTTGAGACAATTGTGGTCCCCAAACCAGTATAAAGAGGGCAGAACGATGCACCCACCTCTACCAAGAAAGCTTAACCAAGGTCATATAAAACAAAACGTAATTGCCGGTGTACGGATGCCATTCCAAAGATTCCAGATATGTTCACATGGGATGACTGAAAAAAAAAACTGATGAGGATAATATAGCAAAAAACGTAACAGGCAGTGAGGTTCTCAAAAGAGCAGACTTTTCAAGTATCCAAGCTTTGATGATCTGATCACAGATGAGATAGGTAGGCTGTGTCACCATATTGTCAAACAAGCGACTTGAACATATATTCTACTGCGACTCGAAGAAGGGAAAGCATACTTAGGATCAAAGGACACTATTCAAAAAGTTTCCTCAAGTCAATATTGAAACACGTCAGTGTTAAAACCGATTCTTCGAAACACCTGACACAAGATTGTTTTACCTGGCTATGTCACATCCACACTGGAGCTGCATCCTTTGAAATGAAAAGAAGCAGTTCAGACGCGAAAGTGTAAATCTCAATAATGCAGCTAGCTTGCCCTCATTTGATCAAGCAAACTGAATTTGCATCCCCTGTCAGATGCGTTAAAGCCAGGTCAGACAATATACTGGCCTGGTCAACCAGTCACTTTTCACAAAAACTAAACCACATATTTATCCATGATAATCTTTGAAGACGATGCATGAACAAGCCTCAAAAATGTTAAAAGAATATGATTATCCTGATCCAAAAGAGGTTTCTGGACCAGACGGCTATCTTCTCCGACAAATATTTTTATAGTAAAAGCTATAGTAATATAAATAAGTTGCAACAAAATATTTTGCCGAATAAATAACATCCTAGTTTAAAAATCTCTTTTGCTAGAACCTAGCCCAAATGTCATATTAAACAATAAAATATTAACATAACATGTCTTATTACAGCCCACCTGTAAGCAGCGTTGGAGTTAAACTAACAAATAAAGTGATATTTTTAAACATCTACTACTACCTTAACCATATTTTATGATTATCTTTTTCAGATAATTTTTCATCATTGGCGAAAATTTCCAACTCTTTCTAGAAAATTATATAATGGGAAATCCAAGAACATTCTAGAAATTTCGTAATGTAAATTCCAGGAACATTCTAGACAATTATATGATGAAATTCCATAGAATATTCTAGAATATTACGCAATGGGAATTTCGCGTTTTCACGCTAAAAGAGGCAGACGGAATTTTCTTTGTAGTCATTCTGCAGATGTATTGGCTGGAGTTAAATAGGTAAGTGAAACATTTTTTGAACGTATTGTGGAGAGGAGATTGCTATTGATACAAGAATTATTCGAATTTAGTGATGATATTTCACGTATTTATTTGAGTAACTTTGATAAAATAAAATTGTTGCTTTTAAAAACCGATAATAATATATGCTTCTATTATGCTGAAAAATTACATTACGATATCATGTTAAAAAGCTTGTAATATAAAAACACTTTTAAGAAATGATAGCCTTCCGGTCCAGGAATCTCTTTTGGCTTAGTATCATCATTTTCTTTAACTACTACAACAGCAAAGATTATTAAGGTTTATTAATAATAGATGTGGGTTCTGGTGAGACAGGTTGTTGGTTAATTCAGTGTTGGTGATTGTGTGTGTGTGTGTGTGTGTGTGTGTGTGTGTGTATTATATTCGATATACTTGCGTGGAAGTGAATAGTTGCATGTAATTGCTTACCATACTACATTTCCTGTTTCACTTGACCCAAGACTATCCCAACACATTCAATATATAGACAATTGCAAGATTATCAAGTTTTTACTGTACAAAAAACGCTTCATCCATCGTGTTTACCCTATAGAATATATAACATTATAATTCATTAATGAATTAATGGATCAATGTTAAACTTTCTTGTACCAATGGAGATCTATTTTCAACCTGGCTCCCCAATGTGAATTTCCAGTTTACTAATATGGTCATGTTTGGCAGACAGTACATACCCAATTATTATTATTATTATTATTATTATTATTATTATTATTATATATATATATATATATATATATATATATATATATATATATATATATATATATATATATATATATATATATATATATATATATATATGAGACGTATATATTTATTTATTTATTTATGTGAAATTGATACGACCAGGACAAGAATTTGTGACATGGAAGTTATTTTGAACTTAATGAATATATATCGGGGATTCATGTTTTTAAATTATTAATGATTTTACAAGTAGATATCTTTATAAAATTGCTGTAATCCGATAAACAAATTTAAATCCAAAAGGAGCTCGTTTCCAGATAATGAAATCAATATAAGATATTAAAAAGAAATCAAAATTGAGAGCTGCAAACGACAGCAGTACCCATTATACCTAAAGCAAACATTTGCGTCCAATTATCGGCAAATTTAGGATAATTTAAACGGTGCAATATATTTGCCAATTACATTGAGACATGCTTATCAATTATCTTAATGACCTTGAGCCATATTTACCGTAGAGATATATAATTCAGGGATAGCTGATTAATGACTAAATGTTGCTGCTTGTGCAAGCATTTTGCTGCAAGAGTATATAAGAAATCATTCAATTGTGTGGGTGATTTTCAAGGTAGTGATAACAAAACAGCAACGAAATCTTGTCGCTGACAATGTATTCTCTTTTCATAAAACGTATATGAAAATAAAGATCTTGACTAACCACAAGTCTAAGTGAGATAGAACCTAGGCCAAAAAAAAAAACAAAAAAAACAAACAACCAAAAACATGAGGGTAAACTGACGTGAACATTTTTCTAATGGAAGCAAATCTGATGTGTCTATCTACAGCTTGGAAGTTCAGAGATGGTTAAAATTATTTCAGTTTATGATTTACCTAATGGAAGGTAATATACAGTTACTTACGTGTGTTACACAAAGAGACATCTGGTTCAAAGACAGGTGTAGAGTAGTTCCCGTTGTCTTGACAGTAGATGATTGGACACGTCTGAGTATATGCGTGTATGAAAATGTCGGTACCTGGACAATCGTAAAAAGCTGCATCTCCTTTCTTTCCAATGAGAACAAAGTCGCCAATCGTGCTGGGAGGTTCTCCGCATGCTCTTTTGTTCCGTATATTGAAGATTTCTGCGAAAGGAAAGCGAGCACTCTTTTATTTAATTGATCTATTAATGAGTTAGTATGAGCTTGTTGGCGAGTGAAGAAGAATTAGTTAGTAATCAGGTCGAGAAGTGTAAGCTAATACATGATTTACTAAATTTTATCAAACAAAAAGAAAGAAACGATGAAGAAATTTAAACGCTAATTAAGGCCAATCTTGATATATTTATATTATTTAATTTTTCACGTTATGATTGTTAAAATGGAATGTATTAAATTTAAACAATTAAAAAACAGAGTCAATTAAAAAATAAAGAAAACAAACAAGGGAGAAATACCATGAAAGAATTAGGTTTGACAGTCTAGAGAGAGAGAGAGAGAGAGAGAGAGAGAGAGAGAGAGAGAGAGAGAGAGAGAGAGAGAGAGAGAGAGAGAGAGAGAGAGAGAGAGAGAGAGAAAGAGAGAGAGATTCGACACTAGTCTAGGTATAAATAAAACTTGTTTTCACATTCTACTCTCTGGTTGCTTTAATCTCTAAAAGGAAAACATCTATTAGCTATGAAACACAGTGTTTAAAAATTAACTGTAGTCCTGCTTATCTCTTATGAACCTTGTTATTTTATCTGGATCGTCATTTTGTTTACTTCGAATTGATTGTCGGTCATCCATGTCGTTTTCTTGCTGCTTATCCATCCAGATTGATAAGTCATCTGGTGGACGCAAATAAAATATTTACTCTTAAGATGTGAGATCTCACGGAACTGTTTTGAAAAGTCAATAATATAAAAAATATTCTGTTTATATTAGTAGTATGAAAATGGAGACTCGAACAATTTCTGCTACTTTTTTGGGTTAAATCTTTATTTCTATGTCGCCTTTAACCAAACGTATGTGTGCGCGCGAGAACTCCCTAGCAGATGACAAGCACGGGATTGTAACATACGTCACAGCATCAGCATCGTCGGTGGGTTATTACATCCATTGGATGCGATTTCTGTTCATAATAAAGTCTCCGCTCATTCATTTGCCGGATTTATTAATTCCGATTCTGTATTCGTGTCGCCAGTCTTTGATAAAGGAAGGCTACACACCAAATTATATGAATTCGTCAATTTCAATAATTTCAGCTAGATTGCATGCAACGCCCTCAATAAGAGCATTAGACGATTATAGTTTCCAAGTTCGGTCTTGGAAATCATAAACTCATTCTTTGTTAATACCGATAATAACTCCGTTTGTTAAGAAGGACATGTCATTTTTGGAGTCAAACCTTGCCAGATCCACATAGGAGCCACTCAGTCGAGCACCTGCTGTCTCGTGTCCCTAAATCTTGATTGAGGGGCCCCGAGTGGCCGAGTGGTATAAAGGGCTGTCCGTTACGGATCACTGCCATCTCACCTCTGTCTGCGTGAGTTCGAGTCTAGAATTCGGTGAATGTGGATATGTGAGAAAGCTTGCCAGTAGCTTCTCGTGGGTCGGTGGTTCTTTCTGGTGATTTCCCGGTTTCTTCCTCCACCATTAATACTGGCCGCCATGAATAGCCTATCGTGTGCTGAAAATGGTGTTAAGTCCAACAACAACAACAAATCTTGATTGCCATTGTTACGAGACTACGCACTTAAAATAAGTAACAGTAAAGAGCGAAGACAACAAGCGTTATAACATTTAGCGAATAATTTATTTCACTAGAACACAAAGTAAAAAATGAACTTCAGTTTTTACGAATTAAATCAAGTTTGGAAATCTTTATAAATTCTAGTGAATGTATTTGTTGAAGAATTATATCGGACAACCTTTGTATTTCCAGAGAAAGGATATCGCTTGAATTTAATAATTTGAAGAAAATAAAATTCAGCCCAAGTGTGTCATATCATAATAAAACTAAACGTGTCAGATGTTTAATCACGACTGATACATATTTTAAAAAACACCATTTATATGCCTAACTAAGACGCAAAACATTTTCCGATGTGGGTCAAAATCTCATGCTTCTTGAATAACTATAAAACTTGTTTACCAATTAACACACATATAACGTCACGTAATCCATGTATGACCTTGATTCAGCTTTAGTAGTATTCTTACTCTGAGAAAGATATAAAAAAATAAATAAAAACAATTTGTTTATAAAAACTGTCACTGATTTTGGAACGATGTCAGCAACTCCATAAAATGTTTCTATTATTTTTTTTTTAGGTCAAACATAACTGAACAATATTCTGGACAATGTCAAATCCAGTAAAGAATATTACATTACATGAGCATGTAATGGAACATTTTTTTTTAAAATAAAAAATACTGATAGACAAATTAAATTAAATATACTTAACAGCTTGTCGATTATGTTTTAAGCGTAATTAGTAATACAAATGCAAAATCGACCAGTGCGCTTGGTGTAGGCAAACGAGATTTGCTTCGTGCGGTTCAATAGTTTATAACAACGTCATGTAGTGACCCAAAGTACAACAGTAGTTGAGGTATTATCGTATTGTATGTGCGATCCAATAAGTTCCATGTCCTGTTGACAAGTAGAAGATAAAGATTCCGGTTTGCCACGTGTGAAAAAATCAGCTACGCAAGTTCATCAGGTTAAAACCTCATAGAAGATACTTGTTTTCTTCTGTCATCGCAAGTACATTAAAGTTAATTAACGGCGAGATCATAGCCGGTGGAAGTTCAAGTCCACACCGAGTACGTCAGGGTAGTCGAAGACCGTTTTCTTTCTTCGAGAAAAACCTAGGGATTTCACCGGTGAAATTGGAGTTGTCACTGACTAGATCCTTTTTCATAAGCATATTGGATGCATTTCCGATATGCTTCAACAGCAATTGGTGTTGCATTCGCCATCAACGTTAGAATATAAATCATTGTCGTTGAGAACTGTAATGATTCTGATGAAATCCTATTTGTCTTCCTTGCGATTTTTATTTTAGCAAGGTGGGTTTTGCTAAGTACATCTTCAACTTCACGATATAACATTCATTTATGCTGTTACTTACGAATGTCAGAAAACACCGGTGGATTTTCCACAGGCGCATCAATAAATCTTATTTGGCCAATACAGACCATCAACAACAGATTATGGTCCGAGAAAGCTACATCAATGCATTTGTAACTGGTAACGGGGTGTTAAGGTAGATGAAGCTGATTGAGAATATCGTCCACGAAATAGGTCCAAATGTTCCAACTAAAAGGAACATATCTGGTGCGATGATGCAAATCCCTTATGGGAGATCTGCAAATGTACCTCCAGGGCCATAAACAACCATTCAGATTTCTTCAGTATCTACAAGGTCACTTTCAACGATTCATATTTACAATCAGCGGTACCTTAACCACACTAAAGTAAATTATTGTAGTTGCAGTTTAGGTGCAATACAATCTTGTGCTTGGTTCCGAAAATTACCGTGCAGAAATCTATTCAAATCCCTAATTCGAAAACGATAATGAATCTCCATGAAGTTACAACGGAAGTTGTTCAATCCCTTGTGGAGTAGCTGACGTTTGCAATGATACGCTGGATATAATCTCCATGGTTATTTCAGTCTTTTCGAAACTTCATAAGCGAACCTGCATATATATCGTAATAATTGCTGTATCGGATATCCTTGAGAAATATTTTGGCAACGTCAATATTTTCCATATATGTTTAAAAAAAATGTTACAGTCAGTTGGTAGAAGCTTTCCATTCATACAAAAATTCCTCTCACAGGTAAAAATACTGATACGTATCCTATACATGCAACTCTATTCGACAACATTGATCAGAAACCCAATATAGCTAAAAGTGATATTGAAAATCTGGGACATGTTCGGATGGTCCAATCTGGCAACTGATACGCATCAACGTAGTATCTGATAGCAATTTGAATATTGTTCAGAGTAAAACTTTATACAATGTCTATTTCATCTGTCATTTGCAAAACCGAAATCTATTTTGCTTTGGCTGATTTGCAAACTTTTGCCAAGTCAGCCAGATGTTGTTGAGCATCTACGTTGATGAGTTGTCTTATTAACGCAGGATGATGCATTTTGAATGCTTGGTTGTACCTGTTGACCCTACGATTCTCAACGCATTATTTGTTGTAGTCTATTTCGAATAAACTGAAACCCAAGCGATTCTAGATTTTGCAATGGATATACAGCAGCGCTAGTGATTCTGCAAACGTCTCGCACTGGAATTTGTTTAGCGATCACTGCCGATGTCGATGTCAACTTGTAGGAACCTTTGGATTTCCCGTAAACAATCTCCGGACGCAATCAACAATGTCTCTTCAGAACCATTCTCATGTTCACAACACCAATGGGTGTCACGTGTACGAGTTTGACCGTCTTCGTATACAATAAATGTCGCGACGATTTCTAAAGTTCAGTTATGTCATCAGATTCTCACTTGCAGATGATATATGTGGCCGTCCACTTTCGTGAGAAATAAATGTTGGTGCCTAGATAGATGACTGTTGCAAAGAAGATACACTGGAGCTATGGGGGAGAGGGAGGGAGGGACGTTTTGGAAGAACATGAACAATATATAACCCAATGTGGCATTTAGTCTGATAGGTTGTTGGTGGGCCTTGATGCTATTCTACAAACGGCGAATACTGCTGATAGTGCCACAATTAAAATTAAAACTATCATCATAGTCATTTTAGCATTGTGTGATTCGATCTTATATTTCGTTACAACAAAGGTTATTTTCCAGTGACGCGTGTACTATACCAAACGTGTAGTGTGGAGATTGAATCGCAATGAAACAGCTGAATGTTGGTTTATTTACACTTATGAATATTGTGCAATCTTTGATTGTATGCATTGCAAGTATCAGTCTCATATGCCATCGGTGTAAGTGCAACAATGTTCCGGGCAAAGCCAGAGTCCGACAAAAAACCAAGCAAATTATTCGTGTGGATATTCCCGAACTGCCTCGATTGAATATAAGGCAAGCCGTGACTTGAACTTTGTGGGACTCCTCCGCGAAGATTCCAGTCGAAAACTCCAGTTGGAATTCTGGGTTTGTTGATGTGTGATTAATGATGTGATGCTCCGTATTACAGAATCGTGACTTTTTCGCTTGTCCAGTCCAATACTAAAGACATATATCAGATCGTGGCCTTTTAATTATTTAGAAGGGAATATTAGATCAATATCAGATGGCATTTTGAAACAAAAGTGATTGCATTCATACCAACATGTAGACAACTAAGCTTTATTTGAAGAAAGGAACCCTCCGCGCACAAACACATTCCATTCAAGTTTCAGAAAGGCAGGTATTACACAAGAAGAGTGCGAGCAAGCGCAAGAAAATTTTAATGCTTTTAATCTCCATAATTTGGGTGACTATAAACGACCTTTACCTCATAATCGACATGCTATATGTAGCAGACTTTTCAGATTCGTTTACCGAGATGATGACTGTTAAATATGGTATAGAATCAAGCCACAACCGCAGGGCGACAGACATTAGGCACAAAAGCAAAGTCTGAGTTTCTAAGTCACGTAAATATCCACCAGTTGATACAAAGTAGAATACGGATGGTGTTTCATTAATCAGCTGCAGATACGCCAAATTTAGCAATGCAAGGTTTCCAGACAACAATCAATGCGTCGATCGTTAATTCATTGTCTGTATGTTTGGGTAGCGATCTGGTGCCTCTCAGTACAAGGATACTACTAATGTGTGAAACTGATCTCAGCTAAGTGGTGGAAAACCACACCGGTCGGCAGCGAACCACAGTTCATTGGTGATATAAAGATCGAATGCCATCTAGAGCTGAATGTTTTACTCAACGACTATCCGTCGGCCACTGAGACCAAGAAGATGATGTCAAAGAATATTTACGTGTACCAAAAGGCACATTGGCAAGCAAAGATTTGATGGTGGGGTGGGGAGGAGACGTAACTTTAATTACTACATGAAGGTATTCCCAAACCTTATAACAAAAGGAAAATTATATTACAGATTATCGAAAGTTCAAATGGAATAAAAATCCTAGCATTTCGCGGAAGAGCATTGATGACACGGTATAAATTACTCGGTTTGCTCGCTTAAGAGAGAAAAAAATTCGAGGAGGAAATCTAGAAGCTAATGTAGAAAAGTTTAATCGGCAATGGAAGACCTCCGCTAACGTTTTCCGGATGAGATGTTTTGAAACCTGAGGATGACATACATAAGCTCTTGAGTGCAGCATTTGCATTCAAATGCAGTGACATATTTATCAGCTACTTAATAGCCGTGATCAGAGCAAAGATAGACCTAAAGTTGAACATGCCAACAATCACATGCAAGGTCGATCTCATATTTTCAGGCTTTTGTTGAAGCACTTCTGTGAGATAATCAAACAGCACAATATGATGGTGAACATAGAAAATTTCTACGTTTAAGCCGATATAAGGAAGAGTGCTAAACTGTACAACACGAATAGATTTCCAAAGAATCGAACACTGTACAGCATCCAAAGCATAATGGTTGTATGAGAGTTGATGGTAAAGCTAATTGAAAAGCTAACTTGTTATAGAGAATGACAACTATAGGTTATATAGCGAACTATATGCTAGTACTGTACAGGGTCTTATGTCATTCATGCACACGATATTCCATGACCACTCATAGGAGTGTTGGGCAGGGGTTATCTCATAGACAGGACAGGACATTTGACACTGGAAAAAAGCAGATAGCTATCGACAGATGGAATAATTGTGCTGATATACAGTAACAATATTCAGCGTGCAGCTTACTCCATAACCTATGATAATTTTATAGCACACGCCAACACCAGAGAAAGCAACCAAATCGGGGTACAGCAGCCGTAACGGTCGACAGCTAGAGGCTACGGCAGATAAAGAGACAATACTGCCAATACATACCCTGCGGCGACGCTGGCGGAGCTAGTTTCACCGCAGATGGGGTATAATCAAACGGGCTGTTGAAGATACTTTTGCACTGTGGGAACTGTAGTTATGGTCAACACAGTCTCCGCTTTTCTGTCTCAGGTTGTTGCAAACGCGCGAATTGAAGCGCCCAAACACTGACTTCAGAAGTGTTCCAATGTGTGTTTCGGTGGAGGCTGTGTTTCTGTTTGCAAAATCATTAGCTCATCGCTGACGAAGTCCCTCTATTTCGTTAATAAATGCAGTTTGTACAGGTTATACAAACTGCTGAATATCATACTTAGTACGGTGATTATATGTGTAAGGAGTTATCAGCAAATATTTGCAATATTTATTATGACGCTGACAACATGAATGTGTATTTATCAAAGTGCTAGAATTTATTGTTTTTTTTCTTCTTTTTAGAATGCTTTTGGTATCATATATAATACTAAACTGAGAAGGGGGTCGAGTGACCCAGTTGTTCAAAGCTCTCACCGTCATATCAGCTCTGTTTGCGTGGGTTCGAGTCTCGGATTCGGCTAATGTGGGTATGTGAGAAAGCTTGCGAGTAGCTTCTCCTTAGTCGGTGGTTCTACCTCCATCGTTTAAACTGGTTACCATGTATAGCCTATCTTGTGTTAAAAATGGTGTCAAACCCTACAAGAACTAAACTTTGGTTCTCATTGTAAAGAAATAATATTGGCGCTTTATGAAACTGTTTATATTATTTGATCTGTTCAGATACTGATATTTGCCAAAGTGCAACAGCACTGTCTTAATTTACGAGACACATTGACTGACCATTGTTTCATTAAGATGAAAATGTACATAGAAAAAGCTAATCTTATGAGAAGGAAGCATACCCATAGAACGGCAAACAATGGGAACGTCTATAATTGAACAAAAGTAGCTGATATGATGAGATTAAAGATCGTGAATATTTTTAAGAAGCCCTCATCTGTATGCGTTCAGAAGTAACAAAATATTTACAACTAAAGGACGCGAAGGATATTTTAAATCTTTTTGAAATGCGGTTCATAGATTTTCGATGTTAAACAAAGGGTTGTAGCTTTTTGTTACTATACTTTTAATTGTTTTTCTATGGACAAACTATATAACATTTATTTAAACTGAATAAGTACTTGCATAAATTTTCTGATGTAATGCCAAACGTTTTATGCAAATTATCTAATGTTCTTATTGTCTCGGATCAATTATATTCTAATGAAATGCGAAAATTGATGAAAGGCAATATTGTGTAGATATTAACTTGTGCTTTGTAAAACAATGTTATATGTTGAAATAACAACTGATAATGTCATAATATTTGATAAATTGACAGGCGTTCTTAGAATACTTGGGCTCTATTTGGTATAAAATTGTACATATTAGCAGCTAAATTTGTAAATTAATATTATGTATGATAAATGATATACAAAGAAAGGAGCACACCCGAATAAAATTTCTTAAGTGATAAGAATTAAGGAACTTTTCTTAACGCTTTGTTTCGGACGACCACACATCAGTTTTCGATAATCTATTCATATTTCCCAGTCTTTCTAATATGATTGTTTATATTTTTCCTTTCTTTCTTTCTTTCTTTCTTTCTTTCTTTCTTTCTTTCTTTCTTTCTTTCTTTCTTTCTTTCTTTCTTTCTTTCTTTCTTTCTTTCTTCTTTTACCTATTGTATTATTCAGAGTGACTGATAGCTAATTCTTTAAAAGTAATTTTCATAAATTCATACTTTTTCACACTTCGACGCATGCGTCAAAGGCTTTAATTATGATTATCAATATTGCATACAAAATTATAATATGTGATTCGAAGACACCGGTGTTATATTGAATTCTTTGTAATGCATGCTTACCATTGCATCATGTTGATAGTGGTGAATTTTCTTATTGATAAGTTTGCTAAAAGACAAAAGGCTAATATTTATTAACAATTATTCATCAAAGGATGCTATGACGATTAACATCTGTTTTGAACTGGTGTCCAGAAATGATGAAAAACTTTGCCCCTCTGCCAGTTTCTCGTGTTCCACTGTTATATTATGATGTTTAATCTCAATGACAGCCCTATGACTCATAATACCAAATACTTTTCTTATACTAGATTATGTACTAGAACACATCGTAAAAAATACAAGCTTTATTTTTTTAAATGTTTACATACTTTCTTTCTGCATAGGTAATGATATTTTTTCACTATCACATCTTAATAGGCATACACGAAGACTTCGAAATTTAAATTGAACCAGGACTTCCAAACATGAATAATGAACTGACTGTGCGTGTGTTTTGAGAGAGAGAGAGAGAGAGAGAGAGAGAGAGAGAGAGAGAGAGAGAGAGAGAGAGAGAGAGAGAGAGAGAGAGAGAGAGAGAGAGAGAGAGAGAGAGAGAGAGAGAGAGAGAGAGAGTTTGTTTGTTTTACCCTGCATAATCACAGAGAGAATGGACAAAAGGGCTATTCCTTGAACAGCGCCGACTACACCTGTAAAGGCAAGTGGACTCAAGGGAGACGCAGGTGGAAACAGCATATTTTATCCTCAGGTGTTAGAGGCTCCTAATCCTAAAAATGAAATAAAAATGCAAATACAAATAAAAAGCGGCAAGTCTGACATATTTATGTATGTATGTATGTATGTATGTATGTATGTATGTATGTATGTATGTATGTATGTATGTATGTATGTATGTATGTATGTATGTATGTATGTATGTATGTATGTATGTATGTATGTATGTATGTATGTATGTATGTATGTAGAGAAACGCCCAAACAAACGAATCAAAAAATTTAATCAAATCCAGTAGTCATTTACTTTCCACGTTCACCAGTTTTGTCCGGAGATTCATCTCCACTGAAAAACAGTTTAAGAATTCTCTCTTGTGATTTCTTCATGTTCTCTCCTTAACCTTTCATCTTCGTATCATTTATAAAATTGCAAAAAAAAAAAACACAACAGAAACGCACCTAAAGCTCAATTTGGAATAACTGATATATTGTATTTAGGGTTATTTTAGTGGCATGCATGGCCAATCTCTATTTTCCAGATATTTTCGCGGTGGTGTTTTGTAATGTCACCATCCGTCAAACACCATTATCCTTCTGGCATTAGCATTTCTTGATAAGAGAACCCCCTATATGTCGTTAAGTTTGAGATCTTCGTAGAACGTAAGCAGCGTATGCGTAATAAATATTATGTGATTACACGTACGTATAATACCGAAGGTAATGAAAGACTTACAATATATTATCATTCAAGCCAGTGTATTCACGCACGATATTCACCGAGCTTCTTAAACTTAAGTGACGAGGGAATGAACTTCATATATATATATATATATATATATATATATATATATATATATATATATATATATATATATATATATATTGTCATTTACACCTATTGACATCCAATCATATATTTATTTATCAGACTTCCTAGCAAGTAGAATATACGATTGGTCGGAAGGTATCTGTAAAAAAAAACAGTAAGAAAAATCATACATCACTTTGCTCAAGGTGATTTTGTAGTTAAAATGTGAAATAAATTTCACTTCCATATTTAAAGTACCGAGAGCGCCAAGACTTCATGCACACACACACACACACACACACACACACACACACACACACACACTTGGATATCTATCTGATATATTTGATAAATATGAAAATGTTGACTGATTTGTAAGATGAATTTTTGTTTACTTGTATAAGAAATATGTTTGAAAATGTTACGAGATCTAAGGCATCCATTAGTGAGGAAATGAACAGAAACGTTAACCACATCTATAAGTATGCCTTGAATCCAATAACGATAAGTGTCGACTCTTTTCTAGTGTAGGAAATAAGTGTCTACGCTGAGCGGTTGAAACATTTAAAGGAATACAATATATATATATATATATATATATATATATATATATATATATATATATATATATATATATATATATATATATATATATATATATATATATATATAGTGCTCTAGTGTGGAAATCAGTGGTTAACATTAAATCGCTACCCATTTGATGTTCTTCTAATCAGATATTTTATTTCAATGAAAATTATTTAGAAATAGAAAGAACGAATAATTTCGTTCATTGTGATAGACGGTGCACCTTTTATTTGTTGTGCATAAAAGATAGTCGCAAAACAAGGTTGGACTGATAAATGTAGATTATACTTTAATAAAAAAAACTATAATTCAAAGAAGAATCTTACAAGCGAATAAACAGTACATTTTATAACGATAAAATCATTTTCAAAAATCAGAATGATAAACACGATTTGATGCTGCCCCAGTGTTTGATAATGTGCACTGTTGGGTTAGAGTACATGTTTACTCTAAAATGTCACTTTCAGAACTAAACATTACGTTGGTGCGATTTTCATGTGAAATATGATTACTTGTAGCAAAAGTTTCCACATTTAATGCAATGCTTTTGTGGCCGGATGTTTGAAGTTGAAAAATAGACTGTACATAAGACGTAAAGAAATTTCGATTCGGATTTCCATCTCATAGTGCACCGCTTAAAGTTGTTGTGCTTTGATAAAGTTCTGTCAGTTAGGTGTCCCATTTATGTCAAGATTCTTCTGTGAACGGAGATGAGTTATTTACTTCTGCATGTTAACACTTAAAGCACGCTTCTATATACGATAAATTCTATATCTATGTTACAGATACAACGCCACTCTCCTCGCCATCAGCTATCAAGTAAGTAATACCCTTAGTTTTTCTTATTGTTGTTCTTGTCTTGTAGTTTTTTCTTATGATGATATTCACATCCATAACATAACAAACCCTTGTGGGGGTAACATATTCATATTCAGACAGCCGAAATAATTTTTCCTTTTTTCCTATTGGGAGTCTAGTTAAAAATCGCCGCCAAAAATGGTCATTCAAAAGAAAACTTTCCAGAAGGTGGGGTTAACAAAGTTTTCCAACGATTGAAGCTAGTCAGTAAATGGAATACTGCACAATAATTTCATGAGTTTATTTGTACCAGTCAGAATCACATAAAGAGATATGGTCACACATATAATATCAAAAATATAAAAGTGCACAAACTGTAAGGAAAGTGCACGGACTATATGATACATTAAGATATAGTATTGGTCAAAATAATATATCGCTACCGTGTCAACGTCGCATTTATCACCACAATTACAAGATTACTTTGTAACTACCTACTTGAGATTGCCATTTGAGCAAAATATCAACCCTTATATATTTTTTCAAACCTCTTTCAGGTTTATTTCAATGTTCCTTATCTGTTTCTTCTCGCTCGCCGCCCCGTCCTGTTTCGCTCCCCACATCTGTATTAACAGATCTTAAGTATGTCAAAACTGTCGACCCTAGAGAATACATTTTATGTAATCAATGTGTAGAGAGCATGAAGAAATGCCTAAAAGCAACTTAAAACAAGGAAAGCAGACTTAAATTATTACATTTTTTTATAACTAGTTTTCCAAATAAATCATGCAGTGCTCAATTTAAAATAAATCATTCAGTGCTCAGTTTCAAATGAATCATGTAGTGCTCAATTTCAAATAGGAGTGACCGAGCTTACACGAGATTTTTGCTATTCAAATCGCAAAAGATAACTAAAAAGAAAAAGTGTCTATCGAAATTTGTTAACTGCGTATGTTACCGATCTTGAGATTATTCATGCCAAGGTCTCACAGAACTAAAATACCTGTTTGATTTTTAAAAAAATATATAAAAAATATTAAGTCTTACAAGCAAACTTGTTATCATTAAAACAATTATTAAAAATTGTTTTGAAACGAAATATGTCTCGCATAAGTGCTCTGCGAAGGAGTTACCATATACCAGCATCATCAATTGTCCCTGTGATTCTGCACAGTACAGATAGTAACAAACTTTACTCCAGGGATGTGAAGTGCAAATAATGCTATTATTCGGAAACAACAAAGAGATTTAGAAGTTCCACTCAAAATTAATAAATGTCTAGCCAAATGTTAAAAAGTCAACATATTTCCTTTAAGGAAATGTTGCAAACGGTGTCAGTGCCTGTTAGCTGCATGACGTATGAAGATTCACAGTTTAAAGAGAAGGTATATAATGTTTTCCAAAGTTAGTACTCTTCAAAACACTGATGCTCCATGCTAATGTACGCAAAATTACAACAATTGTATATTCCTATGTATGTATGTATGTATGTATGTATGTATGTATGTATGTATGTATGTATGTATGTATGTATGTATGTATGTATGTATGTATGTATGTATGTATGTATGTATGTATGTATGTATGTATGTATGTATGTATGTATGTATGTATGTATGTATCAAAAATGTGTCAATTTATTTCTGTTTTCTTGTTTATAGCAAAATGTTTTTTTTGTGTAAAATAGTAGCAAGGAAGAAATAGTTTTGCCGTAAAAGCAAACAGAAAAGAAATAATATTTGCCAATGTGTATGCGTACCTGACACATTGAATGCATGCTTCTCTTTGGCATCACACAGCATTCTTATCAACGTCAGTGATAGAACTGTGGTGCCAAATGAATGATTAAAACTTAAGGCAAGCACCTTGTATTACAGACACAACTTCTTACTTGCAAGCTTCACATATGGTCATCTGAGAACTGAAACTAAACTAAACAAAGTGAGAGGAATTAATACACTACCAATTTAAATATACTAACAAAACATAAATTAAATCGACAATGTGAACTTTGCTAATTAGTTGCTCTGATGAAGTTTACTCTACACAGAGTGACACATGTACATTTTTTGGTTTTTGTGCTGTCCATGTCTTCACGTAGGATTTAAACATATCATCTAATCAAGATATCTAAAACATTCAAAGCTTTATTCGAGATGAATTGTAATTATTAAAGAATAAACATAGGATAATATATTTTTAATTTAATTTTTAAAAATAATGATGCATCTGTATGTCCATTTCACTAGGAAAACTAAATACATGTACCTAATTACAGTTGTGAAAACCTCTTTGGCTCTAAAATGTATCGTTTTTATATAAAGTAACATTTTTATATATCCCCAAGGGAAAGACTAATAGGTACTTCCTGCTTCCGGCTGAGTTCATAGCATACAAGTTTCAAACCATGTGTTCATAGACCTTGGAATATGGAGACTGTTTTAGTACACATGGGTTATGTATATGCATTTTCTCATTTCAAATTAAATTTGAATTGTTTTTTTAAAATTTAACACTAATGTTTATAATGAAAATCAATTAAATCCTCATTATTGTATTCTCTGCACCCCAACTGTCACCAATAAACTTCCAGACGAAAATATTACATTAACATGTTCTTTTATAAATGGTTGTCACGTGCAAAACTTGGGTCCAAGAAGGAGAGCGTCGAATGTAGTCGTCACCATATACATGTAATTCGGGATAAATATGTACCTATTTTATTTTATCAAGTTGTAAACATGCTTCTTGTTGATCGATGTAACGATTACGAGTTTTACATTGTTTTTCTTTCTCTTTTTGATTTATCTCTCTGAACATCGTAAACATCATTATAAAATTTAATTATTGTGCAATCGATTTCTTATCAAAGGATCAAAAGTCAGAAATGTTTTGGGTCCAATGAATATGGCAAGGCTCTCAAGGAGAAATTCAAATGTTGGACATCTCTACATTCAAAAATGGTACTGTAGATATTTAAATTTTAGACATATAAAGAAGTTACCAAAATTACCAATAAAACGGCAAATGGTATATATTCGTTACATAGAATGAATTTGATGAATCGGTTAACACTTTGAAACCAGCCGAATGCATTATCCTACTAAACTAAATTACGTACCGAAATGTCACTTCTCTTCAGGAAATGAGGAACCATAAAAATGAATAGGTGAATAAAGAACAATACAAATCAGGACAGGGTAAGACGACTGGGCTAATTAGTTTCTGGAAAGAAAGAAAATGGAAGAAACAGAGCATAAAGGATTTAAAACATAAACGGCTTTAATGTTTTGATTACAATATCTTATTGGGATAAAAGTGGCTAGTAACAAAAGCGCGTGGACGAAGCCCGCGGACAAAAATGATAAATATGCTCGGTTGATCAATATTTTATTCGGTGTCTGCATTTTGTGTATTGTTTGTTGTGGTGGAATTTATTTTTATGAAGGTCATTTTGTGTAGAAGTCATTTACCTTCGTGAGATAGGTTCTTTGAATATTGCTATGTAGCTTTGATACATATACAAGCGTTATTAGAATTTATATCTTCTCTCCCTCTATCTCTCTCTCTCTCACACACACACACACCTTAGGTTAATGTGACAAGCATATTGCTTGCGTAAATGCTTAATAACCTTTCCATGTAAACATGTAGAGCTATTAATACATGTTTAATGTTTAACTGTTTATATATCTGAATGTAGAACTGATCCAGTAAAAGTTTGATATAACGCTTACATTAGTTTGAATGCTAATATTTTATTGTATATTTAACAACTACTAATAACTTGATTATAAAACATTGTATTGACTACAATTGCACAAGGATCTCTAGTCAAGATAGGAACGGACGTTATAGTGCCAGCAGAGTAAATAATTGGCCGTGTTAATTTGGCAGTTAAAGATTTGAACTTAAATCATGTTAGTTTTATTTTTATATGAATGTCTGTTAGAGCTAATGCTGAAATTAAGTACTTCAGCACAAAATGTTTAACACAAAGCACAAAAAAACAGATTTAAAATATAAATTATAATACAAACGAATCATTATTACCTATGTTTATTTACGAAGTTACAAAGATTGTAGCAAAAGATGAACTGAATCAAACAGAATCCATGAACATCTTCATAATTCATAATCAATACCTGGCCAAGTGCGTTTGCAACATAGAGATAGAATGAACACACCTTCAGTATCTGAAGTATCTCCTATTTTGTCAGGAAAGTAAAAATTACAAAATTTCTTGCAGTTTTATTTTTTTCGGAAAAGGGGTTGCTGCAGTTGTTTTGTACTGAAAACAGTAACGTAACAAATACAATGCTGATAAAGGATATTTGTAAACTTTCGGCAGCAGGTAGAGTCCCTAATTAATAATTTTCTTTGTTTGAGTTGGAATAAGCAAACATACCACGGACTTCACTTTCCTAGAAGTGGGATGCAGTACCTCATCTGTTATACGTAATGCATGGGAAAATGTATTTGTTAAACTGATAATTGTTTTGGTTAAGGAAAATATTCAAGTATACTATGCTGCTGACCCAGTTGTTGTTCCCCACCCCCACTTTCCCCAATACTGCTAAGTCAATACTTTGAGCACCCGTGATTGTGCAGTTTGAAATTGTGTTAACATGCTCCATATAAACTTTATGTAGTTTGATATTTAAAGCTATACATGCAGTTCTTGCTATTAACCTCTTCATCTACTTTGCTCACGATGAATGCACATATGACATATTTCATTTAAAAACGAAATATTAATATAACAAAAGACGTCATATCTCAATAACTGGTTTTAATTGTATGTATAGCAAAGGAAATTTTCTCTATGTTCAGGTGAACCACATCTCTCTGGTGTAGATATTTTTTGAACGGATAGCAAAAATGTTGAAAATAATGGGTAAGTATAAATAATTTACACTTTTATAGCTTTATTAATCGTTTGCAATGAACATAATTAAATAAAAGTCATTGTGACTGTTATGTTTCATTTTCCGGAATAATATATCCTTCTTCATATATGTTCTGTTCTCATCATGGATAGTTGTTCATTAAACATGGAAATTATTGTATTCACTTTTTACTAAGGATGCATTGTAAAAGTATAACCGTATTTAAAGTTAATACATAAGTACTTAAAAATATTTCACATATAGTAAATGTTATACAGATGTTAAGGTTGCACCTTTAATATCATACCCCACCCTGCAGAGTCATTGCAGCTTCCCTGGTGTCTCCTTAGGAAGAGCACTTAGATTTGGCTTCCTCATAATGATAAAGCCAATAAAGTTTTGAACGTGCTATAAAAGTACCAAAACAAAACCCTGGACAAACACCTCAAACAACAAAACAAAACAACAAATTAAACAGCTGGCCTTCTATAAATTAATTTGTAAGTGAGCAAGACATCAGCTCAATATTCCATAAACCTGACATTACAGACTATACATTTTTATTTTTGTGGCGATTTTTTCCATCTAAAATTTTGAAGGGAATTAGTCTTTATCACAGTCATATTAACATAACATATATGTTGATGTGTTTGTGTGTTTGTGTTTGTGTATATGTGTGTGCGAGAGATATATATTAATATTTCACCAGTGACATTTTGACTCGAAATCTATTTTTCCAAGTATATTTTATTATCTATAACAGTGGTTTCCAGTCTGGGCCAAAACGATAGGTGGGGTGTAATTGGGTGGGTGTGGTGTGGTGGGATTACTAAGGTGCTTGGACATCCGAATAATGCTTTTAACCAAGGTGATGGCTGCCTGAAAAAAGTTTGGGAACCGTTGGTATATAGTAACTAAATGTTTGGTATGAACTCATTTAATTATTGAAATCCATATGTCTAACTAATATCAAATACACTATACAAAATATTTCATGTGACTTGAGATAAGTATTGTGACCACTTGCTTATTTACCAACCTAACTTAAAGGGGAATGCAATGTTGGGTACCTTCTGGTAGCAACAAATATTTACCTTTTACAAGTGTTTACTCAGGGAAGAATCACCAGAACATTACAAACTATATAATAGAGATAACTATTTGACACTTCTGTTGATCTCTTCAAGTTAGTTTGACATGTAGTAAATTATTTGTTTAATGGTTTTTATATTCTCAAGCTGTCGGAAGACATTATCTGATGAAAATATGGAAAATAACCTTGGTTGGCAAGTGTCTTGCACATGTTAACACCTAAGGTCAGATTATACGATCAATGCATTTCACTAGAAAGTTTAAAGATTTTTTTACTAAGATAGTTTTAATTTTACACCTTTAACACACACACACACACACATATATATATATCTGTGTATTTGTGCATTTGTGTATTTGTGTGTTTGTGTATTACAGCTTTTAATTGATGTGACAGAAGTATCAATTGCAAATGGTGAAGTCAGTGATCTAGAGAATGAATCCTGTGTGAATATAACATTTCTCCTGTAAATAACTATAAATCACACAGTTATTCCCTTTAGTAACAGCTCAAGAGTTTATTCGGAATAATTAAAGTTATTCCAATTTAGCCATCCGATTCCAATTTTTTGGTAAAGGCTGCATCATCAACTGCTTTGTTTTAACGTTCACTCCAACATTCTTACTTTTCGACCTGGAACAACCACCTCCCATTTCAAATTTGATATTGTCAATGGTTGGAAAGTAAAAATAAATTTTAGATTTGCAAAATCAAGGTATATATTTTACAACTTTTCTGAAAGTGATCATAATTTTGTATGGGTGAAAAAAAGACCCAATGCATCATAACGCTTTTTTAAAAAACGAAAACAATCAGCGTATTTATCTTGTCCGGTTAACTGGTTTGTAAAACTCCATGTATAATTACATCACATTCATGCATCCAAGGACCTATCGTTAATAGAAGCGTAGATATAAAATATGATGGTGGAATGTTGAAATCCATGTTTATATAAAAAATAATTACATTTGTCAATTGACATATTCCGGACAAAATGAGGTTAGTAATGGAGTTGAGGAGATGTCTCATCAAGAACTGCCATTTGGTATGGATCTGGAGACAGGCGAAATAGAATAATCTGAGTCAGTCAGAAAATGAAGATACTGCACTTGGTATTTATAAAGTCAGAAATGAGCAGGACTATCAGAGATTGTCAGAAACAACTTTATGTTTAACATTTTTGACACAGATCGCAAACCTGGCTTTAACACATATTGAAAAATGCAGAACACCTGAATGTCTCCAGAAAGTCACCATTGAATAAGCGTTTGTTGGATAAGTTTTGTATATAAAATGGGTATGTGCAACTACAATTTCACTGCTTCATTAACATAAATTAGCTTCACATCATTGGTTATTATTCATTTGCCAAGTTGTTAATGGTAATTTTTAAAAGGAAATAAATAAAAATATTGATCCAAAGGTCTTGAGTATTCTAAATAATGAAAGCTGACATTCATTGATGAAACCTAAAGGTACTCTACACATTCACTCAAGGAAAATATAATCCCCAATAGGTAATCAAATTTGTTAGAAACTTTATATTTTATCCATGTATTAAAGTATGCTTGCATGCCTAATAATGTACAACAGGCACCAATACATTTGGGGTAATAATTTGAATAGATAAATGCACCCAAAATGAAATATTGAACACCACAATAAAACACTACTTCAGATGTTATATGCAAGAATGAATAATTTTAAAGTAAACAAGATCACATAAATAGCACACAAAACAGAACTAGGATGAGCGACAAAACTTCATTTCTAGAACAATCTAAGTTATCAATAAGATAAATATGTTACCAAAAAAAAGAACTTGAGAAACATGAAGTACATGGGAGAATACCAATGTCCCGGATTCTGATAGAGATTAACTATTCTTATCTTAATACTTATCTGAATACTTAACAAACTATCATGCGATAATAGCATTATGTATAATGTTGTTTACAACGAACTAGATATGACAAGGTCAAGTGTTCTTATATATAATATATAAGCATGGAGAAAAAACTAACAAAAGAAATTAATATACACAACTATATAAAACTACTCTTTTGCTCATTGTACCAATAGCCTGCTTTTATTGTCAATAGGATCATAACCTTAAAATTGCAATCTGAATTGATCATGTTCAAGTAACAAAAGCACCTTCTTGATTTGATTTGGTCTGTTTTAGGATATTATACTACTGCTTAATAATAGGTGGAATGGACAGGATTTTTACGTCATTATTTTATTTCCTAGTTTTCTTTTGCAACATGCCATATATCATGGGAGTGTTTGATAGTGGGATAGGACATTTCTGAAATTGTTAAAACGAACACAATAAGAAACGGAGTGCGTAGGGAGGAAAAACGGTAAAATTTAGTACTATAATCCTCGCAAACAAATTTTGCAGATGAATGCGAATAAACAAACACAAATATAATAAAATGTTTTTCTTGCTAAAACTAAAAAGTATGTTGATATATGCAAACAAAATAACTCATAACATATCCAATTCCTACATGAGAGTATGTCACCACTTGCTTGATTTTTATATATCTCTCTCAGTCATTTCTGTCATGGCTTTCTGAAATCATGCCTTTTCGAGGGCTTATAATTTTCTCTGAACCATCCTTTTGTGCAGTGTGTAAATAGTGAATACTTTTTTGCTATTGTACTCCATTATTGTGTAGGAACATTACTAGGCTGAATGGCTTGATGAGTAATTGCGCCCATCACCTCAAGAAAAAAATGGGAGACAATCTTTAAACAAAGGACAGAAAAATTAAAAGTCATCTCTTTAACATTATTTAAAAGACCAAATATTAACTAATTTTCACTTTTATCGTTTGTATGGATTTCAAACAAGTCTCCAATAATTGGAATTTGGTGGCCTACTGAGTTTACTAACTTAATTATTATGAACCATTCTGTGATAACTAACTTAAAATGTTTAGTAGCCTGATGATATTCATCTCCCGCAATACAAACATTAAATTAAATTCGATCGCTACGGAGTTTCGAACCCAGGTCCGCGAGTAAATGGCACCTATCGCCTTGCCAGCACGCACCAGCCCATATACTATCACGACTAAGTACGCATCACCAAAAAATGGTGGCATTGAATCGGTGTTATATAAGCTCGTGCGTAGCAGACACACTCGCATGACGACCTAGTAAATAATTTTCATATATATAAACACAGTTGTTCCATATTCCTATGAAAGAAATCAAGGTTTATAGGATTTTTATATTGCAAAGAATTACAAATATGTATGGTTATAATCGGTTATTTTGATTATGTGATTTACCCAACTGGCTTTTATTCTCCATACAATATGATTCTGATCGATGACTGCAGTCAATATTGGGTTTCCGTAACTAACGTGTAAATATAATTTATCAATGCAATTTATGAAGAGCATCACACTGAGATTGATACATCAAACTTATGTTAGGGATACTCCAATAAGATGGCCCAGGAAGGGCACATTTAAATTAGGATGCTCACCCATAGATGCAATATAGAAATTTCTTATCATTTTTATAAATATTCCGGTAATGAAAGAACCCTAGTATATATTTTAAAAAAGTCCTTCTTTGGTTACCATGTATGTTGATATGTAACAGCCTTAATGTAACCTGATACGTTATACTTCATTATAATGCAGTATCACAAAAAGATGTATACTCCATAGCTCATATGGACAACACGATAAGTACATATTATATCTAGATTTTACCATCATAATCTGTTTCACTATTACTACTAATTCCCGGTCTCGAAAACAGGCTAAAACACTAGTTGCATTTGCTCCTCCCACAATTTGCTGATGGTCGGGACCAAATAGGTGTCCTGAATATCATGGATTGTCGAGACGTATATGAATTCATGTTCATCATTTGAGCGCATAGGGCTAGTTTCCAGTAGTTATTTCTCGAAGTCAAGTTTGTGGTGGATGAAAGGAAATCCGCACTGTGCAGTCTTATATTCATAACTGGCTGAGAACACCATCTGTGTGTGATATGTCCACTGGCACATGTACGGAACAAAAGAAGATAATTTAAACTTAACTGTTCAATGCAAAGGAACTTTGAGAACAATAAATGGTGTACACTTGTTGAAAAGTGTCGTGAGAATAATCATGTAACAAAATACAATATATGCATTAATTGTATGCATGCTTAAATGAAAATATATTCTTCTATCAAAGTCCACTTTCATGAAAGATGCAAAAAGATGTTTGGTACATGTGTTGTATAAAGAACTAACTAGAAACTAGAAGTGTGTGGTTATAGTCCCTATTTTAATGGTGCTTGTTGTACATTGCTAAGCATGCATGCATAAATTCGTACATGGATAAAATATAAAGTTTGTAGCAAATTTGATTGAATGTTATGGCTTACAATTTCCATTTGTACCTTTAGTTTTCATCAATGAATGTCGGTTTACTTTCTTCAGAATAATATAAACTATAGCACGGTACATAATATATTTTCTTTGTTTCATTTTAAAGCTACCAATAGCAACATGGGAAAATGAAACTATCCAATGTTGTGAAGTAAATTAGTTTTTAACGAAACATTGACGTTGTAGTCTTTACTGCACATAACCATTTTAAATAGAATGCTTATCCAACAAACGCTTATTCAATGGTGACTTTCTGGAGACATTCGGGTGTTCTGCATTATTCAATATGTTTTAAAGCCACATTTGTGATCTGTATCAAAAATCTTCAACATGCAGTTGTTTCTGACAATCTCTGATTGAGATTAACTATTCATATCTTAATAAAGATCTGAATACTTAACAAACTATCATGCGATAATAGCATTATGTATTATGTTGTTCACAAAATAAACGAACACGTCATGACAAGTTCAAGTGTTTTTATACATAACATAAACATGTGGAAAAAATAATTAACAAAAGAAATTAATATTCACAACTCTATAAAACTACACAACTCTATAAAACTACTTCTATCCAACAAAGTCTTCCTCAATGGAGACTTTATGGAGACATTCAGGTGTTCTGCATTTTCAATATGTTTTAAAGCCACATGTTTAATCTGTGTCAACAATCTTCAGCATACAGTTGTTTCTGTCAATCTCTGACAGTTTTGCTCATTGCTGACGTTATCAACACCAAGTCCAGTATCTTCATTTTCTAACTCTGACACAGATTCTTCTATTGTTCCTGTCTCTAGTTCCATACCAAATGCTACTTCTTCGTACTCCATCTCCTCAACTATATCATTAATCTCATCTGATCTGGAATATACCAATTGAAAAATGTAATTATTTTCTATGAAACATGGACATCAACATTCCACCATCATATTTTACATTACCTTTTCTATTACCAAAGGTCTTTGTATACATGAATGTGATGTAATATATATTACATGGAATTATCGGAATTATCACCGTTTGTGTTGCTTTAATCTCAATTATGTAATAAACCAGTTAACAAGGGAGGACAACTACACTATTCTTTTCTCGTTTCTTTTTCCGTTGTACTTTCAAAAGCAACATGGCCATTACAAAGAGCAGTACCATTCATTATGATGTATCATATCTCTGTTTCACAGAACCATGTTTTTTACCCATACAAAATTATGGTCACTTTTTAGAAAGTTGAAAATCATGTATTTTGATGATTCCAAAACAAACATTAATTTTACTTTCTAACCATTACCAATATCAAATGTGAAATGGGGTTGATCCAGGTGGGAAAAGTAAGAATGTTCGAGTGAGTGTTAAAACAAGCTGTTTGTGATATCACATTTCAACAACTTTGAATTGGATTGTTAATTAAAATAAAATTAATTATTCTGAATTAATTCGTGAGCTCTTACTAAAGTTAATAACTGTGTAATTTACAGGAGTGATATTATATTAAAACTGAGTTTATACTCCGGATTACTGTCTGCATCTGTTACGTCTGTCACATCAATTGTCAAGCTGTAATATACTAAAACTATCTCAGGAAAAAGCTTAAAACTCACATAGTAAAATCCACTGATTGTATTAATTTGTCCGTATCAAGTTATTAACATGTGCAAGACACTTGCAAGCCTAGGTTATTTTCCATATTTTCATCAAAGAATGTCTTATATGAGCAAAATAGCATACAAAACCTTTAAGGAAATAATTTACTACATGACAACTTTACTTGAAGGGGCAACAAGATCCATATAGTTGCTTCGTTTCTGCAGTTTCGTTTGAGCTGGTGATTCCTCTCTGGGTAAGTTAGAATTTCCTGTAAAAAATGCATCATATGAGTAGATATTCCCACTTGTAACGGTTAAATGTTTATTTTTGTGGCTAGCACATGGTATCCAACATTTTATTCCACTTTAAGTTAGTTTGATGCATCGGCAAAAGGATCACAATAATTATCTCAAGTCACATGTTGTGCATGTGACATAAGTTAGACACGTGGATTCCAAATAGTTATCTGAAGTAATGCTAAACATTGAGTTACTATATACCAGTAGTTCTCAAACTTTTTCATTCCACCATCACCTTCGTCATCCTCGTCGCTATTCAGCATTAATCTGCACCCTTTTAATGTGTATAAAATTTACTATCTGTGAAACAATTTAGGACTTAATCATTAGCATTAAAACAGTTAAATTTTTACACAGTTTCCTAAGTAATAAAAGTGAATACTATACTTACAGGATATATCATTCAGGACAATAAAATAGCATTTACAATGACATTTACAATGACACTCATTTAATTATCTTCACTGCAATAGATTACTGAAATTTAAGAAGCTATTAAAAGTGTATATTAATTATGCTTGCCCATTGTCTTCATAATTACTTCTATCCGTTTATATCATTTCTATACCAGATACATATGGCTAACTTGAATTAGAGAGGAAAATTCCTTACTATATATACAATTCAAATAAGTTATTGAGATATGACATCTTACGGTTATCTTAACAATTTTTTTTTAAATTACATTAGTGCTATGTGTATTCATCATGATCAAAGTGGATAGATGGGAAGAAAGTATTAGCAAGAATTGCATGTAGGACATAATTTAAATGGGAAACTGCATAAAGAATATGGATTATGTAAATTTCAAACCATACACTCACTGGTTCGCAAGGTATTAATTTACCAGTAGTGGGGACGTGGAGGTTGGCGAAAAACAGAAGGGTTAACCAGTAAAGCATACTGGAACATTTTGCTTAACCAAAACAATTAACAGTCAAATGTACGCCATTTCCATGTATCAGGTTGCACATATGACATACCCCATTACACTTTTGAGAAGGTGAAATTAGTTATTTTTGTTTCCTGTATCTCACGCAAAGAAAAATAGTAGGGACTCAACCTGTAGCAACCATTTTACAAATATCCTTTATCAGCATAGCATTTGTTATGTCATTGTGATTAAGAAAATATTGAAAGATAACTTTAATTTGCACCTTCCTGTCTCAAAAGCTGATACTTCAGGTATTGGATATGTCTTTATTCTCTCTGTATGTTGCAAAAACACTCGGTTAGGTGTTGATGTGAAGCCCTAAGATGTACTGGACATGGATTACGTGTGCTTGGGTTCATCTTTTGCTTCATTCTTTGTAACTTCGTAACCAAATATATGTAATAATCATTTATTTGTATTATAATTTATATTTAAATAAATTTCTTTGTGCTAAACACTTAGAATTGAAGTTCTTAATTTTAGCAAGATTACATAACAGATCTAACAAATTTCACATAAAAACTTAATTGCATCTCAAAACTTTAATTGCAAAAAAAATTGTAAGATATACATTCTGATAACTTTATAAAATCTTTTCATATCATGACTAGAGACTAATTTTAGTTAATACAATGCTTTGTAATAAATTTACTAGTGGTTTAAAGATGTACAATAAAATATTATTCAGCAATTGTAAGCATTAGGTCAAAATCTTAACGGATCAGGTCATTTATTTAGAATACCCAATGAATATTTTAGTCCTAATCATGCATTATTTTTCTACATGTTTACAAGAAAAGGTTATTAATCTTTTGTGCAATTAATGTGCTTGTCACATTAACCTAAGGTGTGTGTGTGTGTGTGTGTGTGTGTGTGGGACAGATACGATGTAAATACCTACAATGATAACGCTTATATATGTATCTAATCTCTTAAACAGAAATTAAAGAACCTATCCCACGAATGTAATTGATATGTACATAAAGGACCTTTATACAACAAATTTCACCGCAACATACGATACACACAATGCAGTCACAGAGTAAAATGTTGATCAGCCGATCATATCTGTTTTGATAATCTTAGAAATCAAATTGAATCCTCCTGCAAAGGTAGTAATAATAAAAAAGGGTGCTTTAAAAACAGACAAAAGATATTGACAATTGGAGAAACCTTTCTACGTAGAGATTGATATACCTCTCCAACAACAACACCGTCATTTCAGTGTGTGATGCATGTCCTAAATCCTCCATCAATGCTGTCCATCGAACAAACCGGTCTCCATGACGAATGCTTGATAGGTCCCATTCGGAGTTTCTGATAGGTTTTCAACGATTCGTCTCAGAAAGCAACGAGCTTGGGAGACATTGGCATATTTGACTCTCTCGTGCATCTGTCATTTTTGTTTATAGAAGATATGTAAATACAAGCACGTGAATCATAATCCGAAGATGACGTAACTGTTTTTGTGGTCACGTTGGGTTTCAGTAACAGTTCGTGACCGACGTTCATTTTCTCTCGTTTATATATCAATTATCTAATTGAATCTTCACAACATATAGGACTTTCAGCTAATATATTGATTCATTTAATTATTTTTATAATCTTAAAATTTCAACAAATTACATATACTTTGCATTATTGTGCCTTTAACGTAACATAAAAACAACAATATTCGTATCAAGCAATAACTACTATTTATTTACAAATGTGGATCTAAGTTCTGTGGTCAAAGACAGCTGTATTGTAAGACTACATTCAAGAGAATACTGATGTCACTTATCTGATTTCAAGTATAATAAGATGACAATAGTCATACAAGGATAAGGAACATCGAGTCGAACATTTGGTGTGAAGAAGGAATATATAATTACAACACAAAACTGTATTGGGTCAAGCTGTCAGCACATTCTGGCTATTTTGTAAACTGACTGGGTCAACTTAATACGAGTTATCAAAACATTTAGAATCTATACATAGAGACGAAAGATATATAGAATCAACTATAAATTGGAACAATTTGACGTATGTCTGAAATTATTCATAAGTTTTAAAGAATTGAAACTACGTTGTAAAATATTAACTATGATAAATATTTTGCGGCCCTCCTATTGGCTTGTTGAGAGCACCTAAAATAATTAGCAAAATACTGATTATTATCGAGATGTTGCTCCCCCGTTGTAAATAACCAACAGAGTAGAAGGCGTTTACATATTTGCAACAATCCCGAAAGCTCAGTTACTTTTAACAATACGAATGAAATATGGGAACTAATTGAACTGGAGAAAGATAAATACAATACAATGTATTGATAAAATGGATACCAGACCACTGTACTTGAACACTGCAAAAGCTGTCCGAAATGATATGAGAGTATCAATAATCGACACAAATATCTTTTAACATCGAGATATATTGTTTTCAAAATACGTTTAGACTAAGAAAGAAAAATGGAGATGAAAATCGCAATAATTTTAGAAACATCCTTAAAGAGAGAAAACAGAAAATACAGATTACTGAGAGAATATTTGGAAACGTAGTTGATATGCTGAAAAAGAAGACATTAGATACGTTTTCAATTTGCTCATACCGAGAACACAGTGTAATATAAGTGTTTCAAAAAGACTAGAAGGTGGAAGTTTGCCACTAAAACAAATCAAAATACAGAGTACAAAACAAAATTACAGAGGAAATAAATAAAATCAGTTATGGTTGGTGATTCAGTTCTTTACAAATTGAGCAACATGAAGGGATAGGATGGAGTATACGTCTTGTATTATGCAGTACCTCATTGATAAAATAGATGATAGCAATAAACAGTATATCATGTAATTGTTAAAAAAACTGACGTGTTAAAGTTTGTAACAATATGTTGCCAGCTCGAAACGTTATACCAATAAAGTAATATTTACCTCTAAAATGGGCGTTTTAATAATAATTACTGTCATCAAGCGAATATACAGATGCACCAAAATTCTGGACTCAGAAGGCAGAAAATATCTGATGTAGACATGTTTGTAAAAGCAAAAAATGCCATCGTAAATGCACAACCCTATTAGGTCAAGTCCATTTATATATTTTAGCGCCTACTTAACACATATTCAATATTACAATTTTGTAGGAGGTACTTTGTGTGCAGCTTGCTAATCGTGGTTAATTAACATTTTCATGTCATATTAGAATAACGCAAAAATATTAGACTAACGCAAACGGTCAATGTCATTAATGCGAGAGTATATATCAAACTATCGAATAGCATTGTGTGTTTGATAAATGCTGGTAATGTCTTTTCACACATCATAAAACTAGTTCATGCAGCCACGTTTCCCATTCGGTAAAAATGGGAAATTCTTAGAATAGACAACCAATCGAACTCTGTATAGCATGAAACATAAAATGGTCATATTGTTTAAGTCTTTTAAGGTGCATGTCAAGAAAAAGTATTTTTTTCTGCTGCAAAGTTTCATTACCTGTTTTAATTTGGAATCACAGGCTTAAATTTGTTACCAAGTGCGCGATATCAAGCACCCTTGGGTATTTTGTGAATAATTCATAGCGTGAATCGCTATGAATTAATCACAATAAATTCTGCGACTTCCTTGCACATTTTTGAAGAAAATGTACACAAAAAAAAATATTTTTCGTTGTTATGTATATCTAGAGTTTTATTACATACTCTTCGGTCATAGGTCTGTGATGGACAGGAAGCGTTTCCAATTTGTTTTTATATTTTTACACTTCGCTGATTCTAAATTTGCATTTATTACTTTACTTACATGCATATCCGCAGAGTTTTGGTTGATTTGTCTCTAATACTTGAATTTCTTCCACTGTGATAAGATTTTAATCTCGTTCATTGTACATGCTCGTTTCATATTTAGCATTTTCTCTTTGTATTTACATTTGCTTCATCTGTTTTTTGTTCATGTTTTTGTAAAAATTAACAACTAATTGTGCATTTGTGTATCGTTACGTGATGTTAACTGGTTTTATAGGTATATTCAACGTGTACACTATGACAATGTTATACAGAAACAAGGGAACTGTCAATGGTGAAGTGTGTCCATTTTTGAATAAACGTTTAAACAATACCATTTTTTTATCAATAGTTAAGTGTTAGTCATTATTCTTTATTTTGTTCAAGATTTCATGGAAAAACTTATTATTTGTAATAGTATCTAACCTTATCACAATATTTAAATAATGGTCAATTCAATTTTATATTTGTGAAGATTGTTTCTTTTCTTTTCTAATGTCATTATTGCTCTTTAAGGAAATTATCTAAATTATGTTTTATTGAGTGCCAAATGTTTTGCCATGTCTATGAATGTACTTTTATCCCAATAAGATTTTGTAATCAAAACGTTAAGGCCGTTTACTTCTTAAATCCATCTTGCTCTGTTTCGTTAATTTTCTTTCTATAAAGAAACTTATTAGGCAAGCCATCTACCACTGTAATGGTTTTTCTTGTTCTTGATTCATCTGTTGATTTAGTATGGTTCATCCGTTCCCTGAAGACTTTTCGATAGGTAATTTAGTTTAGTAGGAAAATGCATTCAGGTGTTTTCAGAGTGTTAACCGATTTATCAAATCCATTGTATGTAACGAATATATACCATTTACCGTTTTATTGGTAATACTGGTAACATCTGTAATATGTCATCGCTAGTTTTATACATATACTGTACCATTCTTGTCTGTAGAGATATCCAACATTTGCATCTCTCCTTGGGATTATCTCCATATTCAGTGGAACCAAAATCTTTCTGACCTTTGGGTGATTGATAAGAAATCCATTGAATTTAAGTTCCAATCCTTTGTGACTAAAAGAAGAATTCATTTGCGTACAATACCTTTAATTCCATTTCAAATAACTATTAGCTATATCTGTTAGTATAATAGATAATTTGGTTGCACAATAATTAAATCGTATAATGACAATGTGAAATTCGTAATCGTTACCTCGATCAATCAGATGAATTTTTAAAACTTCATTAAAACAGGTGCATATTTATCCCGATCGAAACGTTTTAATGAGTATTAATATAAATTTATACGTTTTTACGTTTTGTGATGTAAAAGTGAAAATGAAAAACATACCAACGTTATGAACGAGAAATAACCTTCTGATATATATATATATATATATATATATATATATATATATATATATATATATATATATATATATATATATATATATATATATATGCAATAAACTGACGACGAACAGTACGAAACTAGTAACTAACTAGCCTAAGCGCTTTCGACTTTTAATGAGTCTTTTTCAAAGGCAAATACAAAACATAGTTACGACAAACAAATAAACACAAAAACGTTGTGTTTGTAAACCTCTACATTTCTGTCTTCACATGTGCTAAATCTATAAATACAACCAGCTTGTATAGACTAGTTGCAGTTTCCGCAACTAGTCTATACAAGCTGGTTGTATTTATAGTTTTAGCACATGTGAAGACAGAAATGTAGAGGTTTACAAACACAACGTTTTTGTGTTTATTTGTTTGTCGTAACTATGTTTTGTATTTGCCTTTGAAAAAGACTCATTAAGAGTCGAAAGCGCTTAGGCTAGTTAGTTACTAGTTTCGTACTGTTCGTCGTTAGTTTATTGCATCTATTTTAATTAATCCCTGACAAACGTGATCCCTTGGTGGATCCAGTACGCTTGAGAGGGTTGTTATTCGCCATATGATTTGTATTCTTTATATATATATATATATATATATATATATATATATATATATATATATATATATATATATATATATATATATATATATATCTGCTTTTCCTTATATTAATGTGAGGCAAATTTGTATCTATTCTGTGAGGTTAAATTTAAAAGCTACCTCAATACTTTTTCAGAAATAGATAAGTAACCTATTTTTGAAAGTTTAAAATCTACTTTTCATCAGTTAAAATAAGTCAAATAGTCAACACTGACTATTTCAGTAATGGTTATAATTTTCTAGAATTTGATTCCACGCATCTCTTAGTGGCATCCATCCTTATTCCTTTGGAAGGTCGTTATTTGTGTCCCCGGATAGGTGCAGAATGGAAAATCAATGTTAAAGTACGTAGAAGTTTTGGACGAAATAAACCTTATAATTAAATACAACACGGATTGAATGTCATGCGCTGTGATGTCACAAAAAACTACATATACTGATGAACTAATTCGTACGATTCTCTACTGTATCAACTCCACTCGATGTTCTCGTATTTTAACTCACGTTTTGTACGTGACCAACCCTAACAGTTGCCTTTCATCTCTAATAAAGCTTTGAATGTTTAAGATGTCTTCAGTTTTAGTAAATTTACAGCACATAAACCAAAACATTAACATATTTCATTCTGTGTAGTATAAACTTCTTCAGAACAACTTTGTAAAGTTGTCAATTTTATTTACGTTTTGTGAGCATATTTAAATCGGTAGTTTATTATGTTCATTCACATTGTTTATTTTAGTGTCAGGTCTCAGACGATCATATTTGAAACTTGAAAGTTATGAGTTTTGTCCAGAATACAAGGTAATTGAACACTGACCGAAGTCATGTGCTTGTCATGAATAAAGGTAACAGTTTTCCATATTACCTACGACCTGCTGCTTCTTTGAACGTTTTCGATCATATGCAATTACGATTGCATCAGAGAATGTAAAGAAATGCGTTGGTCAGGCAAAAATTTTTCTTGCAAGCAAGTATCTTTCCATACAGACGGAGCATGGGAGAGTTTTAATCATTCATTCTGCACTGTAGTTGTATCACTGACGTGGATAAGAATGTTTTGTGGTACTAAGGAGAAATATCCATTAAATAATGTGTATAGAACGCAAAGACATTTGCAAATATTATCACTAGTCTATTTGTATTCACTGCAAAACTATTTCCTCTTTGCTATTATTTTAAACTAGAAAAAAGACATTGCTATAAACAATAAAACAAATAAATTAACACTACATACATACATACATACATACATACATACATACATACATACATACATACATACATACATACATACATACATACATACATACATACATACATACATACATACATACATACATACATACATACATACATACATACATTAGAATGTACAGATTCGTGTAAATGTGTCATAGATTTGCATGTGGCATTTGTGTTTTGAAGACTAATGACTGGAAAATATTGTATACCTTTTCCTTTACACTTTGATTCTTAATACGTCATGCAACTATTAGGCACTGACACCGCATGTAACATTTCTTGATAAGAATCAGTTGCCATTTTAGCTCCTGACTGAACATTGATTAAATTTGAGGTCAAACTCAATGTGGCTTTTTTGTTTCCGAATAATAACATTATATCTACTTCACATACCTGGAGTAAAGTTTGTTAAAGCCTGTACTGTGCAGAATTACAGTGACAATTAATGATATGATGTCGGTATATGGAAACTCCTTCGCAGAGCGGTTATACGAGACATATTTCGGACCAGAACATCTTTAAATAATTGTTTGAATGATTACGAGTTTGCTTGTAAGACTTCATATTTTATTATGTTTATTTAAACATTCAAACAGGTATTTCTGTGAGACCTTGGCATGATTGGTCTAAAGATCGGTAACAAATTTCGATTGACACTTTACTTTTTGTCAGCTCTCGCTATCTGAATAGCAAAGTCTCATGTACGCTCGGTTACTGATATTTGAAATATAGCACTGCATGATTGATGTGAAATTGAGCACTGCACGATTTATTTGAAATTGAACTCTGCATGATTCATTTCAAATTCAGTACTGCATGATACTTTATAAATTGAGCACTGCATGATTTATTTGAAATTAAGCACTGTATGATTCATTTAAAATTGAGCACTTCATCATTCATTTGGAAATCTAGTTATAAAATAGTAATACTTTTTCGCTGCTTTACTTGGTTTTAGTTGGTTTGGAGGCTTTACTTGATCGCCGCACATTGATTACTTAAAATGTATGTTGTAGAAAGAACAGTCTTGAAACATTTTAATATCTCTTGTTGTTGCAGAAATGGGGAAAGAAACTGGAAGGGACTGCAAGCGAGAAGGAGCAGTTAAAGATAATTGAAATAAAAAAACGATGTTTAAAAACAAATAAGAACTGAGATGTTGCTCAAATAGCAAAGCCAAGGAATGCCAAAAGTATTAGTGCCAATGTGGTGATAAATGTGGCGTTGACACAGTTCTGTTATACTATTTTGGTCAATGCTATATTTTAATTTATCACATTCTCGGTTCTCATTGCCTGCAGTTTGTGAACTTTCATAGTATTTATATTACACGTGTGAACATTTCACTTTATGTAATTCTGATTGGTCCAAATAAGCCCATGAAATTATTGTGCATTATTTTTTTTACTAACTGCAAGGTTTGGAATCTTTTACTAACCTCGAGTTCTCGAATGTTTTGTTTTAAATGTACATTTTTGGAGGACATTTGTTTTAACTCGACTCGCGAAAAGAAACTGAGGAAAAATTATATCGGTTGTCTGAGTATGAATATGTTACCCACACAAGGTTTTTTTTTTATGTCATATCTTGATTCCAAGAACGATAAATGTCGACCCTGTTCTAGTGTGCCGTTAGAAATAAAAAGCTGAATTGAGTGCAATATCGGAATGCGATATATATATATATATATATATATATATATATATATATATATATATATATATATATATATATATATATATATATATATATATATATATATATTATATATATATAAAGAATACAAATCATATGGCGAATAACAACCCTCTCAAGCGTACTGGATCCACCAAGGGATTACGTTTGTCAGGGATTAATTAAAATAGATGCAATAAACTGACGACGAACAGTACGAAACTAGTAACTAACTAGCCTAAGCGCTTTCGACTCTTAATGAGTCTTTTTCAAAGGCAAATACAAAACATAGTTACGACAAACAAATAAACACAAAAACGTTGTGTTTGTAAACCTCTACATTTCTATCTTCACATGTGCTAAAACTATAAATACAACCAACTAGTCTATACAAGCTGGTTGTATTTATAGTTTTAGCACATGTGAAGATAGAAATGTAGAGGTTTACAAACACAAGGTTTTTGTGTTTATTTGTTTGTCGTAACTATGTTTTGTATTTGCCTTTGAAAAAGACTCATTAAGAGTCGGAAGCGCTTAGGCTAGTTAGTTACTAGTTTCGTACTGTTCGTCGTCAGTTTATTGCATCTATATATATATATATATATATATATATATATATATATATATATATATATATATATATATATATATATATATATATATATAAATATATATAAATACATATATATATATATATATATATATCTATATAAATAAATATAAATATAAATATATATAAATATATATATATATATATCTATATAAATATATATAAATAAATATATATATATATATATATATATATATATATATATATATATATATATATATATATATATATATATGTATGTATATATGTATGTATGTATGTATGTATGTATGTATGTATGTATGTATGTATGTATGTATGTTTGTACACTTACTCTTGGCGCTTTAAAAGCGGAAGTTATATTTATTTCACATTTTGACAACAAAATCACCTTGAGCAACGTGATGTATGTTTTATTAACTGGCTTCCTTGAGATATACAATCCGACCAATCATGTGTTCTACTTACTAGGAAGTAAGATGAAAAAGATAATAAATGTATTATTGGATGTCGATAGATTTCATTTTTGCATATATTAGCATGGTTGTTTTTTTAATAGTAATGTCTTTGGAAATCATTATATAACTTTCCCTTTAATGTGTGAGTCTTTATACGTCATGTAGCTATCATTCATGAAAATATATATAGTTCGTTCCTTCGTCACTTTGTTTTAAGACGTTATGTGAATAATTTGAATAAATACACTGGCGTTATTAATTATATCTTGTAAGCCTCTCATTACCTTCTTTAGGTACGTTTAATCACATAATATTTGTTACGCATAAACTGCTTACGTTCCACGAAAATCACCAATTTAAATCCATATCTTCATTGTATATTTAGATGGTCTTCCAGCAGCAAATCAAACATCTATTTACACTTGAAGAAATGATAATGTCAGAATGATAATGGTGTTTGACGGATGGTAACCGCGAAAATATCTGGATAATGCGGGTGGGACTTTTGATGGCACAAAAATAACCATAAAAACAATATACCAGTTATTCCCAGTTGTGCATCAGGCGCGTGTTTGCAATTGTATAAGTGAGAGAGGGAAGAAATTGTTAAGGAGAGAACGTAAAGAAATCACGAGTGAGAAGAATTCTTACTCCGTGTTTCAGTGGCGATGAATCTCCGGCCAACACTGGAGAACGTGGAAAGTAAATCGAAACTGGGTTTGAATAAGTTTTGTGATTCGTCTGTTTAGGCGTTTCTCTACATACATACATACATACATACATACATACATACATACATACATACATACATACATACATACATACATACATACATACATACATACATACATACATACATACATACATACATACATACATACATACATACATACCTCAGCTAAATTTTCATACCAGCCTTGCTGCTTTTAATTTTTATTTGCATTATTTGCTTCATTTTAGGATTAGGCGCCTCTAACACTTGACTATTAAATATGCTATGTCCACCTGCGTCTGCATTGAGACCACAAGCCGTTACTGGTGTAGTCAGCGCTATTCAAGCAATAGCTCTTTTGTCGATTTTTTTATGTGATTATAAAGGGTAAAAGAACTATGTCTGGCTGCCTGCCTGCCTGCCTGTCTGTCTGTATCTAAAATGAAACACTCATACACATACATTCTGTTCATTAATAATGCTTGGAAGTTCTAGTTCGATTTAAATTTCGAGGACTTCATGTATGTCTGTTAGGATGTATTAGTGAAAAAATAGTATTACCATATGAAGAAAGAAAGAAAGCATGTAAACATTTAAAAAATAAAGCTTGTATTTTTTACGATTTGTTGTAATACATATCTAGTACAAGAAAAGTATTTGGTATTATGTGTCATAGGCCTTCCATTGAAATTAAACATCATAATATAACAGTGCAATACGAGCAACTGGCATATATGCACATTAATTCAGTATTTTTGGCCATCAGTTCAAAAGAGATGTTAAACAGCATATCATCATGTGACGAATAATTGTTATTGAATATTAGCCTTTTGTCCTTTAGCAAAAATATCAATCAAGAAAATTAACCAATATCAACACGATGCAAAGGGTAACATATATCATATATTACAAAGAATTACAAAGAATTTAATATAACACCTGTGTCTTCCAATCAATGTAGCTTTACCCCTGCGATGTCTCTGGTTTGCTTGCTTTCTCTGGTTATGGCGTGTGCTTTTAAATTGGCCTAGGTTTGGAGTAGGCTGCACGCTGGATATAGTCACTGTGTCAAAACAAAATTATTTCATCTGTTGATAACTATCCGCTTTTTCCAGAGACAAATGGCTTGTCTTGTCTATCAGATAACCCCTACGCAACACTCCAATAAGCGGTCATGGAATATCGTGTGCATGAATGCCATAAAACCCTGTACAGGACTAGAATTTTGTTCCTTTGACATCATTGCCCTTCTCTATAACAAGTTGACTTTACAATTTTGGGCGTAGGTCAGCAATCTAAATCGGTTTTCTGTCAGTATTCGTCCATCAACTTTTATACAACCATTACGTTTTGGTTGCTGTATAGTACTCGATTCTTTGGAAAGCTCGTGTTGTACAGGTTAGTACTCTTCTTTATATAGGTTTAGACGTAGGAAGTTTCCATGTTCAGTATCGTGTTGTCTTTATCGGCGTATAATATCCTTGCTTTCTGGCAGTTGTGCTTCTTGATTATCTCACAGAAGTGCTTCAACAAAAGCCTGAGAATCCTGAGATCAACCTTGCATGTGATTGTTATCATGTTCACCTTCAGGTATATATTTGAGTTGATCACCGCAAATTCTGCACTCAAGAGCTCATGTATGTCATTCTTCTTGTGTAACGCCTGCCTTTCTGAGTCTTGGATGGACTGTCTCTGTGGGAGGAGGGTTCCTTTCTTAAAATTTCACCTAGCTGTCTATAGGTCCGTATGACTGCGATCCCTTTTGTTTTAAAACGCCATCTGAACATTGATGTAGTATTCCCTTCTAAAGAATTAAAAGCCTCCTGGCCACGACCTGATGGTTGTCTTTCATATGGGACGGGACAACTGAAAATGTCAAGTATCTTTTGTGTAATTCGGAGCATCACATCGTTTATCATGAACTCATCAACAAACTCAGGATTCCATGTAACGTTTTCTTTCTTGTGTCTACGCGGAGGAGTCCCTCAAATTTGAAGTCACGTCTTGCCATTTGTTTGATCGCCGAAGTTCGAGAATATGCACACGAATAACCTACTTGTGTTTTTGACCTCGTTCAGTGACAGTTTTGATAAACAAATTCTTTTTTTATGTTTTGTATCTTTGTCAGAGTAAGAATCATTAAGCTTTGTGAAGGTCATACCTGGACTGCGTGACGTTATGAATGTGTTAATTGGTAAACAAAGCTTATAGTCTTTCAAGAAGAATGAAATTTTGGCCCATATTGGTGAATCTGTTTTGCGTCTTAGTTAGGCATATAACTGGTGTTTTCATTAAAGTTATTTCAGTCTTGATTTAACATCTGAAACATTAAGTTGTATTATGATCTGTTCATTTTGGGCTGAATTGTATTTTGTTCAAATTATTGAATTCAAGCGATATTTTATTTCTCAATTACAAAGTTCTCTGATATAATTCTTCGACAAAGACATTTCACTAGAATTTATACGGAATTCAAAACAGAATCAATAAATTTTCTGTGTTTCAAAAAGAGACTATTGACACATCAATGCAAAGCGAGCTATTTCATTGTGTTTCAAATAATATTTGCTTAGAACATTTAATTGATAGGACTTATGTTTTCAGTCTTGGATTATTTTTTGATTTGCTCATTTTTCACGTTGTGTTCTAGAGAAATAAATTGTTTATTAACATTTAGACAGGTTGTGGTCTTCACGCTTTTTTGTTACTTATTTTAAATCCCATCGAGAATTAGGGACACGCGAAAGCAGCGGTTCGACTGAGCGGTTCCTATGTGGATCTGTGTTGGCGTGGAGTAAGCGATTTAATGACTATATGCCTTAACATAGTCTAAAAGCCTACATTAATTAGCTATCCCTGAATTATATGTCTCTATGGTAAACAGGGATCAATATCAGTCAGATAATTGATAATCTTTTCTCAATGTAATTGGCAAATATTTGGCACCGTTTAACTTATCCTAAATTTACCGGTAATTGGATGCAAATGTTCGCTTTAAATATTATGGGTACTGCTGTCTTTTATAGCTGTCAATACTGTTGATTTTCATATCTGATGTTTCTTTATTTTCTGGAACCAAGCTCCTTTTGGTTTAAATGTGTTAACAGATTACAGATATTTTAAAAAGAAGTCTACTTGTAAACGTCAGTGCATGTATATTTTAGACACATGAATCCCCAATATATTTTCATGAAGATCAAAATAATTTCCATGTCACGAATTCTTGTCCTGACCGTTTCGGTATTATATAAAATAAATACATATATAAATCAAATATCATTCCTTGATCTGGCAAGGCTATAACGTTTCAATGTGGAAGAAAACGTAAAACAAATTTAAATATTCAGCCCTAACCTTTACTTTGAAGACATAATCCTAATGTGTCCTTATACTTACATGTTAATGCACATTTATACCAAGTACATTACATCGATTGAGATATCACATATCCTTGCCTACTTTTCCTAAAGGTAAATTGAAGAATTACTGCAAACTGATTGGTTTTGTATAAATTCACGCTTTAGGATTCTTACTCGTGTATGAACAAGTTAATGTTACACCAAAAAAACGTACTTGCTCATATTTTTTGACTACAGCAAACCATCAGAATCATCTCAGTTATCCATGGGGTTATACAATGTTGGGTGTTAGCCCTATTTTTCTTTCTTAAGATGTTCTCTGACACCCTTCATGACTTTAAGATTGTAATCAACCTCAGATATCGGACTGACACCAGATTCATCCATGTGAATAGACGACGGGCGACGAACAACGTACGTACAGGAAGTTATTGTTTACGATCTTTTAATTTATATCGATGCCACAACCGAATCTGATATGCAACAGAGTTTGATTATTTCTCTTCAGCTTGAGACACTTGGGGTCACCAAAGCAATATCAAAGAGGACAGAGCGATGCACCCACCGCCACCAAGAATGACTTACCCGGGTCATATAAGAACAACGAATTGTAGGAGTACGGATGCCATACCAAAGACTCCAGATATTTTGTCCATGGGATGACTGAGAAAACTGACGAGGATAATATGGTAGAAAAGCTTTACATACACTGTGGTTATCAAAAGAGAATTTATTGCAAGCATCCAAACTCTGATAATGTGACAACAGATGAGATAAGTCAGCCGTGTCACCATAATGTCAAACAAATAAACGGAGAAGGTCACAGCCGACTACGGCATAGAATCGTACGCTTATATCACTGGCGATATCGTGTTAAAGCCGGACGATAAACGGCGTATTCTTATGCAATGGGAATCCCTGCACAGAATAAAAGGTGTTCCTTACGTATTATTAGTGGATGAATGGCATCGCATTCGACGACAACAGATCTGTTCTATCAAATACAGTCGTGAACGCTGGCAAAAATTCGCGGGATTAGCTATAGCGTGTAAACGATTAATTGTTCTTGAATCAGATGCCAATGACTACGATATAGTCTTATTCTGCGATAAATTAGGAAGTCCTGATATGAAATTCATCATGAACGAATATAAAACATAGAATCGTAACATCACACAAAAATAACCTTGATGAATTTATAAGCGCATTGCACCGTTGCAAAGTTAACGGTGGGACAATCGCGTTTTTGACGCATAACAAGCACGTTACAGACCATTCGGTTGAAAGTTTGGCCAAACTAGCGCATCATTATTAATCACGTGTTAGTTATCCTCATGCCGATACTGATCCGGCTCAAAAGAGATCGGATTCTAGCAGTATCAATACGGCTTACGACACCGTTGATGTTATTACAAGCCACACTGTTGAGGCTTGTATCAGCATCGTCGATGCCCGGCTCAAGGTCATGTTTGCGTTCTCGGACGAACTAGAATCCGTTGAAGTGACCAAACAAGCAATTCACCGATTTCGTTGCGTTGATGAAATTCATTACTCGATAACAAGAAAACAATACGATTATAAACTACCGTAGACCCGCGAAGATGTATAAAAAAATAATCAATGATCGTGAAAATCATATAGACGATGAAACGATGAAACTAAATAGGTGTACAAACGCTGATGAACTACTATCCATATACGGTTATGCTTTTATCAGTTACATTATTGATGAGAATATTTCTAAAATATATTTTACACTGCGGTTAATAAAAGCCATGGCAAGCACTGGATACGAAATTGTAGAACAACCGCCCGACGATTGCGAAACATGTTGCCCCAAAAACATCAAAACACCATCAAATAGCAAATAGCGATCTCGCTATTAATGAATGTCTGAAAACAACCGTCGCAGAACGCATAAAACAAACAGAATCTGAACGTCCAAGATATTACAAATACAATCCCGAAGCGAAATTTTAGCAGAATTAATAAAAAAAATCATTTCTAAATAACATGTTTGAGTGTGATGTTGGCAAACTTTCGCAGGATCAATTTGAACAGCTGTATAAAGACACGAAACGATTACGAAGATGTTGTGAGGCGGTAATTGATATGTTTAGCAAAGATAGTAGTACATTTATCGACAGTAAAAAGTTCAGATCAGATAAAATCAGTTCCAGAGAGAAGTTGAACGTGGTTAAGAATGTGTTACAGACGTTGCATTTACCAGATATCGTTCCTGGAAACGTATCAACGACGACAGTTGTTACCCTGAAAGTAACTGTTACAGTCGGTTTGTATAATCTCTTTATTAATATAAAATGTCATCACCCAGGCGGAAATACCGAGACTTATCCTGTACTTGTAACTCAATTCGTCAACATTGATCAGATACCCTATAATGCTAAGGTGATACAGAATATTTCAAGCATGTTAGGGTGGCTCAATCTGGCAACTGATACGCATCAAATTTTAACGTAGTATTTGGTATTTATTTTAATTGGATTTGAATACTTTACTAGATATACAAACGTTTGGACGTCAGCCATACGTTGTAGAGCAGCTACGTTGATGAGTTGTGTTTCTAACGCTAGATTGTGCATTTTGAATGCTTGCTTGTATCTTTTGACCTTTCGATTCTCGATACACTAATCGGTGCTGTCGATTTTGAATAGAATGTAACCTCAGCAATCCAAGATTTTCCACAGCAGCGCTCCCGATCACTGCCGATGTCGAGGTCAGCCCTGCAAGAACCTTTTGAGCTGTCTACGGAAACAATCTACGGAAGCCATAAACAATGTCGTTTTAGAACCATACTCACGTTCACAATACGAATGTGTGTAGCTTGCAAGCCTTTGACCGTCTTTGTATAAACAAATTTCGTGTCGAATTTTAAAGTTTCAGTTCTGTCATCATAGTCTCACTTGCAGGTCCAATAAGTCTTCGTGAGAAATAAATGTAGGTGCATAAATCGATGACTGTTGAAATGAAGATACACGGACTCTAGCAAAGTGTTCGAGAGCTGATAACTTGTAGGGTGTGTTTGGGAATAACCCGAACAATATATAACCTTATATGGAATTTAGTCTGCTAAAGTTTTTTTTTGGGGCGGTGGTGGAGCGTAGAGGTCATTCTTTGCAAGGCAACTGCTGATGATGGTGCCACAAGTTAGATTAAACCGATCGTCATAGTCATTTTACCATTGTGTGACTCGATATTATATTTTGTTGCAACAAAGATTATTTTTCAGTGGCTAGTGTGCGATGCCAACGAGTAGTGTGCAGATTGAATCGCAGTGATACGGCTTAATTTTGGTTTATATACGCATTGTTATTATCAGTGTCATATGCCAACGGTCTAAGGGCAACAATGTTATGGGCCAAGGCTCAGTCCGACACAAAACACAAGCAAGTTATTAATATGGATAATCCCGAATGAAAGTCAAGCCGTGGCCTGAAGTTTGCGGGACTCCTCTGTGGAAATACTAGTTGAAAACGCCAAATGGGATACTAAGTTTGTTGATGAGTTCGTTATTAGCGAGATGATGCTACGGTTTACACGAGATATACGTGACTTTTTTAGTTGTCCAGTCCCAAATCAAAGACAGTTATCAGATTTTGGCCAGAAACCTTTCAATTATTTAGAAGGATATATTACATAAATGTCCAGATGGTGTTTTGAAACAAAGGTAATTGCAATCATAAGAACATATAGACAGCTAGGCGATATTTGAAGAAAGGAACCGTCCACCCACAGAGACATTCCATCCAAGGCTCAGAGAGGCAGGCGTTACACAAGCTCAAGAAATGTGGAATGCTTTTGATTGCCAGATTTGGGTGACTATAAACGGCCTTAACCTCATAATAGACATACTAACTCTAGCATACTTTTCTGGTTTGTTTGCTTTATATAGGAGAGATATAGGATATAGGATAGAATCACGCCATTATTGCAACGCGACAGACATTAGTTAGAACGCTATTGTGAGAGGCACAAAAGCAAAGTTTGAGTTTCTAAGTCTGGTAAATATCCACCAGTTGATACAAAGTGGAACACTGGATGGTGTTTCATTGGTCAGCTGCAGATACACCAAAATTAGCAACGAGAGGTGTCAAGACAACAATTAATGCGTGGATCAATATCTGTATGTTTAGTTAGTGATGCTGAGCCCTCAGTACAAGGAAACTACTAACATGTGAAACGGTGATCTCAGCTAAGCGGTGGAAAACCACACCGATCAACAGCGAACCACAGTTCATTGGTGATATAAAGATCGAATGCCATCTAGAGCTGAATGTTTTACTCAACGACTATTCATAGGCCACGTAAACCAAGAAGATGATGTCCAAAAATATTTACAAAACCGAACATTGGTAAACAAGGGGGTGATAGTGGGTGGATAGGAGACGTAAGTTTACCGAGTAAGTCAAGGTGTACCCAAACCTTATCAAAAAAAGAAAATTACATTACAGATTATCGAAAGTTCAAATGGAATGAAAATCCAAGCATGTTTTGAAAGAGTATAGATAAAACTTTGTACAATATTCGATTTACTCGCTGCAGTGAATAAAGCATTTGAGGGGGAATTCTCGAAGCTAATGAAGAAATGTTTATTCGGAAAAAAAATGTAAGACCTCCGCCAACGTATTCAGGTTGAGATTTCTGATTTCAAAACATGAAAATGACATACATAAGCGCTTGAGTGCAAAGTTTGCATTCAAATGCAGTAACATATTTATCGGCTCCTTTTTAGCCGTTATCAGCGTCAACATAAACCTAAAGCCGCACACCGACCACAATTTAAGACTAGTGTACACCGATAAAGACAACATGATGGTGAACATGGACATTTCGAACGTTCATGCCGATATAAATAAAAGTGCTAACCTGTACAACACGAGGAGATTCCGAAGGAATCGAATACTGTACAGTAACTAAAATGTAATGGTTGTATGAAAGTTGATGGACGAATACTGACAAAACACCGGTTTCAGAGAGTGCTAATAAACGACCAAAATTTTAAAGTTATCTTGATATAGAGAAGGGAAATGCAGTCAAACTAAGAAAATGATAGTCCTGTACAGGGTTTTATTTCATTCATGCACAAGATATTCCATGCCCACTCATTGGAGTGTTGGGTAGGGTTTATCTGATAGACAGGACAAGCCATTCGCCCCTGGAAAAAGCGGATAGTTATCGCCAGATGGAATAATTTTGTTGTGACACAGTGACTAAATTCAGCGTGCAGGCTACTCCAACCCTAGGCCAATTTAAAAGCAAACGCAAGCACCAGATAAAACAAGCAAACCGGAGCCAACACAGGTATATAGCTACTGTTACGCTCGCCAGCTAGAGCCTACGGCGGAACAAGAAGAGACAATACTGCCAATACATACCCGGTGGCAGCGCTGGCAGTGCTAGTTTCACCGCAGAGCGAATTTGGTCAACCAGGCTGTTGAAGATACTTTTGCACTGGTCCCCACAGTCCCCACTGCTCTCTCCAGGTTAATAGGTTGTTCCAAGCGCGCAAATTGAAGCGTTCGAACGCCGTTTTCAGATGTTTTCCAATCTTAGCTTTTTGGAAGGTGTGTATCTGTTTAGAAAATCATTAGATCCTCGCTGACGACATCCCTCTATTTCGTTAATAGATGCAGTGTGTACAGGTTATACAAAGTGCTGTATATCAAACATAGTATGGTGATTATATGTCTAAGGAGTTATCAGTAAATATTCACAATATTTGTTCTTACTCACTCTATGTGTGTATTATCCAAGTGCTAGAATGTATTGTTTATATGTTCTTTTTGGAATGCTTTTGGTTTCATATCCAACACTAAACTGAGGGTGATTTCCCGAGTGGTCCAAACTCTCACGGTCATATAACTTCTATTTGCGAGGGTTTGAGTATCGGATTCGGTCAATGTAGGTATGTGAGAAAGCTTGCCAGTAGCTTCTCCTTGATCGGGGATTCTTTTTCCAATCAATTATGCTCTAGCCTATCTTGTGCTGAAAATGGTGTTAAACCCTAAACAACTAAGTTTTTTTTAATTTAATTTTGCTGTTCAGACACTTATTTTTGCCAAATTGCAACAAAACTGTCTTATTTTACTAGACACATTGACTGACCATTGTTTCATAAAGATGAGAATATACATAAAAAAAGTTAATCTTATTAGACGGAAGCATGCCCAGAAAAACTGCAAACAATGAGAACGTCTATAATGGAAACAAAGTAGTTGAAATGATGAGACAAAAGATCGTGAATATGTCTGAGAAGCCCCCCATGTGTATGCAAGATAATGCTGATTAGAGATTCTGCCGAACGGGACATTACTTTTATATGCTGAAGATAAAGATAACAAAAATGCAACCCATACACTATCCAAGTAGTATTCAAAGCAGTAGCATCATTTTGAATGTGTGGAAATGAAAGGCTGAGATTTCATCTGGGGGATTGGTTTTCGACAAATTTTGGGTATGTAAAGTTTTCTACAGTGCATCAGAAACCGGGACTGAAGAGCATTCAGAAGTAATAAAATATTTGCAACTAATGGACGCCAAATATATTCGAAATCTTTTTGGAAGCTGACAAGTTTTAATTTTTAAATCTTCCTTATACAAGCTTGAAATGCGGTTCTTAGATTTTCCATTTTCAGTGGTAATTTCGAGAGACATTTCACTATCCTGGCTTGCATACATCTGATTGAATAGGCCCATTTGTGACAAGAATATACTAAGAATCTAAAAATTGTAGATGAACAATGTTTTGTTTTGCTGCTTGAATACATGCGAGGATATCAGAGACAATTTTGTACATACAAGATCGCCTAATATTAGATTATTCATATAATTCCTTTAACAGGTTATCCGATATTAATATTTGTACCTTCACAGTTTAAGCTCTTCTTCGCGCACTATGTTTTCATCAGAAGAGTTATTAATCACGTGTTATGTGACTTCTTTATGGAATTTAGAAGCAACTTCATCAAAGACCAACTGAAAGGTGTTAATTTAAAAAATATGATATATTTGTAATTAACCAAAGAACTGTAGTTGGTAATTCGTATATTTTTTATTTGTTTTACCATGGACAAACTATATACATTTATTTATACTGAATAAATACTTAAATATATTTTCTGTTATAATGCCAAACGTTTCATGCAACATATCTAATTATTTTATTGCTTTGGATCAAGTATATTCAAATAAACTGCGGAGATTGACACAAGATAATATTTGAATAGATATTGAATTGCGCAATGTAAAACGATGTTAGGTGTTAAACAATCATCCGATAATATTATTGTATATGGTAAATTTACGTGCGTTCCTCTTAGAATACCTTGATTATATTGGTACAAAATTGTACATACTAAAAGCAGATAATGTAAAACAATTTTGTATATGATAACTGATATGCAAAATAAAAAGCACATCTGAAGAGAAATACTTAGGTGATAAGAATTAAGGAACGTTTCTAAACGCTTTGTTGTCGACAACTAAGTATTAGTTGTTGATAATCCACTCATATTTCCCTGCTCTTTCCAATTTGATTGGTTTTATTTTTTATTTTTTCTTTTATCTTTTTATAATGCATTATTCAAAATAACTGATAAATACTTTTTAATAGTAATTTTCATAAATTCAAGAACCATACTTATTCACATTTCGACGCATGCGTCAAAAGCTTTAATTATGATTATTAATATTGCAAACGAAGTCAAAATATGTTATTCGAAGACACCGGTGTTATATTAAATTCTTTGTAACACATGTCACCCTTTGTCTTATGTTGATATTGGTTAATTTTATTGATTGATATTTTTGCTAAAGGACAAAAGGCTAATATTTAATAACAATTATTCAGCATCTGATGACATGCTACTTTACATCTATTTAGAACTGGTGGCCAGAAATGCTGAATAAATGTGCATATCTGGCAGTTGCATGTGTTCCACTGATATATTATGATGTTTAATCTTGATTGAAGTCATTTGACACGAAATACCAAATACTTTTCTTGTACTAGATTATGTACTAGAACACATCGTAAAAAATACAAGCTTTATTGTTTAAATGTTTACATACTTTCTTTCTTTCTTCATATGGAAATGCAATCTTTGTCAGTATTGCATCATAACAGGCATACACTAAGACTTCGAAATTCAATTCGAAATAGGACTTCCAAACATGAATAATGAACATAGTGTGTGTGTGTTTATGTGTGTGTGTATGTGTGTTTAGAGACAGTTTTACTCTGGATAATCATCGAGAAAATCGACAAAAGGGCTATTGCTTGAACAGCCCCGACTACACATGTGAAGGCAAGTGGACTCAAGGGAGACGCAGGTGGAAACAGCATATTTTATCCTCAGGTGTTAGAGGCTCTTAATCCTAAAATGAATTAAATAATGCAAAAAAAAAAAATAAATTAAAAGCGGCAAGTCTGGCATATGTATGTATGTATGTATGTATGTATGTATGTATGTATGTATGTATGTATGTATGTATGTATGTATGTATGGATGGATGGATGGATGGATGGATGGATGGATGGATGGATGGATGGATGGATGGATGCATGCATGCATGCATGCATGCATGCATGCATGAATGTATGTATGTATGTATGTATGTATGTATGTATGTATGTATGTATGTATGTACAACTATAAATTAAAGAAACGTCTTCAATCCGAATAAACAGAACATTTCATAGAGACAAAATCTTTTTTGAAAACAGAATGATCCATGACATTTTGATGCTTTCATATTGATACGATACACAGAAGGCTTAGAGTACATATTTACCCTGATATGCCACTTTCAGAACTAAGCGTTACATTGTTGTGATTTTTATGTGATAGAGAATCACTGGATGCAAAAATGCCCACGTTTGCTGCAATGCATTTGAGACCGGATAGTTGCAGTATTTGATTTGGAACAACAGACTATACTGAAGACGTAAACAAATTTCGACTCGGAATTCCATCCCATATACCATGTAAAGATGATGTGGTTGGATAAAGTGATAT